>CM030834.1:8586772-8829272 GCA_018105865.1 Metaphire vulgaris
GTGCTGGCTAAGCTATGGGAAAGTCTTGCTTGAATTTTGATATTTGAAATGAGATTGAAATATTCTTAAATGACAGGAACCGTCCATTGGAGTGCCCACAGAAAGTGAATGACTGTGAGAATTAGCATTTTCAGCAGATCTATTCGTGCATCTTAATGATTTTAATATTCAAATACACAGTGAAACAACATTCATCTACGATTTGTACGCCAAGGTTAAATCGTTCTGTTAGATATTGGCACTTTTTGAGAGTCAATTATCAAGAAGCTGCTTCAGTCACTTTTCACGTTATGACAATTTGACTAATGTAGCCAAGAAGCTGTGACTCCCTTCCATGCCTGTTTGTTCAAGATACCATTTCAAGTTTGAGAAAAGAGTTCCAGCACGTTTCTCCAATCTGGTTTCATGCTTGTTGAAAATAAGACTATCTCAAAATCCTTTTGACTCTTTGTCATTGAAGACTTACCTTCTGATTTGCAAATGGAAATTATTGATTTGCAATTCATTGATATTCTGAAGGACAAATTTAAGGAAGGAAATTTGATAGAATTCTATCAATGCCTTCCATATGATCAGTTTATTCATTTTTAAAATGTTTCTCGTGAATTCATTTCTGCTTTTTGAAACTACATATTTGAGTGAACAGACATTTTTAAGATGAAGTACGTTAAATCCTGCTATAGATCAGCATTAGGACTACCTGATGGACATTTAAAATCCTTACTTATTATAGAGACTACACATTTTGAAGCAATGCTTGATGCAATTTTATCACAGATGCATTGAACTCATTTATTTCATAGTAGTTAATTAAAAACCATTTTAATTACAAGTGATATTCTGCAGTCTCCATTAGACACTGCATCATGATGCAGCAATAACAGACTGTTACTGTGAGTTATTCATTCACTGTATATTATATAGCGTATAGCGTATTTTGCTAAATAAAATTTCTTGTGCATGTGGCCCGCAGAGCCGTCAGAAGTCAGCAATGTGGCCCGCAGTTGAAAAAACTTGGAAGACCCCTGAACTAGATAACTGAAAACAGAATAGCGTATATGCCACTTTACAATGCATAACTTACCACAAAATACACAACAAAACAGAACGGAAGTTTTTAATGTCCTTGGTACTTTGAAATTATGAGAAAGTGTTTTGAAACATAGTGAAATTGTGTTTTAAATCTCATTCAATTCAAGATCAAGTTGAAGATGTAAAACCTGAATTACAAAATGCTGAATACTGGAGTATCTGAAATCCTACTTAAAACTTGACAAAATCGCTTAAAACTTTACAAAACAAATAAGCAAAGCTGGGGTTCAAAATTGAAAATTTTCTTTCAGACACCATTAGTATCTTGCTGGACAATGACAAAAATAACAGTAAAAACAATGCTACAGATTCAACCCACCTCCTTTATGGCATTCTCCACAGAGGCGTAATCTTTGGAAAGGTCAACACACATGTAATAAACTTTCTGCAAAGATTTAATATCCAGGACAGAATAAAACAATAAACAGCAAGAGACACAGTGAAGTTAAACGCACCAAAAGCTGCAGTTTGAAAACAAATCCATTAAATGAAACACAGTTTGCAGTACAGTTAGAATTATTTCAGCTGCATAAAGTACATACCTGTTTAGCTTGATTTTTCATGACTTTTTCTGCTGCTAATTTTGTCTGAACCAGTTTGCCTATAAAGATAAGCCATGATGAAAAACAATAGCTAAATAATGGTCTGGATTAGAGAATGATGAATCCAAGTTAAATATCAAAATGATAAACATACACAAATATTTAAGATTCTGAAATAAAGAGCATCTATAAAAATGATAATAGATCATTTCATCTAAAATCATATTTAAAATTCTTTAAGTGTACTTTTAAATAAATGAAATGTTAGGATATAATTGAAATATATCAAATAGAAAATAACTTAGTCAACATATCAGTAAAATCAAATTTAACTGCTTTATTCTAGTAATTAATTTAAAAAATTATTACTTCATCTCTGGCCAACAGTGAAACATTAGCCCCACGTTTAACACATTCTATGGCTATGGCTTTTCCAATTCCACTAGAACCACCGGTCACCTACAGAAAATCCAATGCACAGAACAATCTTTAACATCCTAAGTCATCCATCCGTCAAGCTGGTTATCCAAAATTTTTATTTTATTGACAAATTTAGTTTTTTAGACTAAAACTAGGTTTTTAAAAATCACATTTCCCAGCCCTGCGTGTGGCTCGCGGAGCCTTGAGAAGTTAGCAATGTGGCCCGCGGCTGAAAAACTTAGGAGACCTCTGGGTTAGCGGGCCGGAAACGGCCAGCGGGTTGTGCGCCCCTGGTATAAAGCTTTCGTTTTCAGATACTTCAGAGGTTTCTCTTGAATGTCATTTAAGCTCTAGCCAAATCCGATTATCAGACCATTATTGTCGCAGTAAGTAACTATCTGAAATAAGAATGTCGTTAATTTTTAATCGAAAAGTAGGCCTTTGATAAATTTACTGAATGCGATGTTAGTATTCACACTGCAAATTATATTTAGACATCACAATTTTGTTTAGACTTAAGTGCATCGAGTGAAAGAGACAGCTGACATAGTTTAACCTATTCCGAGTATTAACCAACCAAAACATGGGCGCCTGCTAAATTGAATGGCTTCGGTGACCGTAGATACGAGACCGCAAAGGTTAATAACAGAACAGCGGCGCCGACTAATGCAACCGCGCCAATAAATTCCAACATCGTTCTAAAAGTAAGGTTATATTTTAACAGTATATATTATATGAGAAACTGTGTGCGTAAGAGCGCAAAAGCTGATATTTAAGTTGATCAACGATAATCAATGTATTGCCAACAATCTTTCACGTGTCAGAATCACGGATTTCTATTTATAACTATAAATAGAAATCCGTGGTCAGAATGCAGATGGTGCTACCACAGCTTACCAGTTTCTAGAACAGTTAAGTAAGTAAGTAAAATCTCGTGAGTTTATATAGCGCTCTACGTTAATAACTCAGCATCCGCTTATTTTTATGCGCATAGTCTAAATTTGAAATAGCCAGTGTTGTATGAAGTACTGAGTTTGAGTACTCAAGTAAAAGTACAAGTCGGCTTATAATAACACTTCTACGTGAGGAGAGGCAATGTTCCATCTAATTTCTGTAGTCCGTGTGCGCATGAATTTGTCTTGCATGCAAAATTGTACTTGGAAAGTCGCCGAGAATTTGTCCGAAATCAACATTACTTATTTGCTAACAAGTTAGTACGTCTAGAACACTTTTCGGTCAATGATCCGCTTTTCGGTCAATGATCAATGATCAATGAATGTCAATGATCTTCCTCTCATGTATATTGTACATGTAACTCTCATTCGACCTCTGAGTCAATCATCTCCCAAAATTTGCAATCGTGCTTTTTCATTTGCTGCACCAGAACTTTGGAACAATGGAACTCAATTCCAATATCCCTCCGCTGTCTACACCAAAGCCAAATAACAAACTCTGAGTCACAATTTTCTCCCCTTCTTGCAACATCTCGTGTTATTCTTTCTAAGCTCAAATCATTTCTCTTCAAAAAAATCATTTCCTCCATATCTGTAACATCCCAACCACTGACCCAGTGTTGGGGTTACCTGGGGGAGGGGTTGGGGTTGACCCCCCCCCCCCGCTAACTTTGCAACCCTCCCAAAATTCTCATATCGAGTACATGCGGTTTCTGTCATTCATTGAATTTCAGTCCCAGTGCCGGATTAAGCACCGTGGAAGCACATAGGCAGTCAAACTTTTGGGGCCCCAGACCCCTAATGACTACTAGAACGCCACTGAAGTGTAAACATTATTGTATGACGTCAGCGTCGTCACGTGCCTTTCGCATAGCGCTATTCTTAAGAATAAGTAAAAAATTTCTTTCGTCACTGTCTTGTGGGGCCCCTAAAAGTCGTGGGGCCCATAGGCAGTTGCCCACTCTGCCTAATGGGTAATCCGGCACTGCTCAGTCCTCAGTCCCTCTGCTCAAATTTCACAACTCCAACACTGCACTGGCCCTTTTGATTAAATGACCCGGCACGAACGACCTCACCTTTGGTTATATAAAACTACTTCATTTTGAGATTAAACTCATAGGAATATATACGGAGCTACTTAATTCGGTGCTTCTTTTGAAACGCTATAGAAATTAACGAGATTTTATTTATTTACTTACTTACTTTTTACAATTTCCCACCATTTTATCATGTATAAACACACGCAGTGCGGCAGTAGCGTGAACTTACGTTAAAAGGTGGGGACCCAAACCCTATAGTCGGATATAATAGTCCTATACCTAATTACTGATCTTTCCTATGGTAGTGTGGCGAACCGGATGCTCGAGGTCCCTATAGGCCTCTAAAACTCAGGCTGGCTACCGGGGTAGGACTCAACACTAAGGCACGTGTCCTTTCGTCTTAACTTTTTGGCTAAGAATGCTAGGCTCTCAGCCTCTCACAATACAAACTTCTTCATATCGCTCGTTTTCATGGTGCAACGCACCCTTCTATTAAGCCTATAGCTCAATATCTCCGCGCACCGTAACTTCCACTCCCGTACCTTTCTCGCTCAACGCACCGCACCTCTTTCTACGCACCGCACGCACCTGTAGGTCAAATCCTTTCTCGACTAAGGCGCCGCACTTTCCTAATGGCTCAGCGTACCGCGGTTCCCTGTCACTTCCTGGACCGTCACTTCCTGGACCGTCACTTCCTGGACCGTCATTGTAAATGGAAGTAAATAGGTATATAAGTAGGTAGGTAGGTATTTTGGGGGCTGTCCATTGGTATGGTATCGTCCATCCTCATTGCTGAGGGTCGGAGGCTATGCAGGCTGTCCATTGTGTCAACAATTTTTGGGCAGTTTTTGACCCCTCCGCCCAGTGTAGGTGGTAAAAAATAACCGTAACCGTAATCCAACGATTCAGAATTTGAATAGTTCTAGTCTGCGTCACTGCTTACTCAAACCATTGTAAGGAAGTAAGTAAAATATCTCGAATTTCTATATTATATATTCTAAGTAAGTAATTCTAAGTATTATTGCAGATCACAACGATTTGTATATCATAGTGTATACACTTGTTTACATACACATAACAGATAGAACATTAGGAACGGACCAGGAAGCGACGGTCCAGGAAGTGACGGTCCAGGAAGTGACGGGACACCGCGTACCGCACTGGTCTTATTTTTCACACACCGTACTTAAGGTGCTTTTGCTTATGGTGCTCCGCTCTCACTGCCTCAGAGTGCTTAAACCTTCGAGGGCTCCGGTGTCAAGGCCGGTGCTTAACTTCAGGGCGCTTCCTCATCTCAGAGTTAGCAATAATAATTTATTAATATTATTTCACAACAACGAAAGGAAACGTATTCCGACCATTTTGCTCTGAAACTCCAACAATAGAGAATCTCTTTCATGAAGAGGATTAAGATCTGGCGGTTAAGCGATTTTGCCACATTCATACATAAGATTTTCAAGAAGCGTAACAAAGGTATGTTACTGAAAAAATTTTAAGAGACAATTTTCAAAAATTCCAATATCTATTTATCTCCTTTTGTCTTAGACTATTTGACAAAAATACAGTATGTATAATTCTGCCTAATATATTTGCCATATTTTTCATTCGAATTGATTCAGAGCTTTTGTTTTGCCATTTATTAAAAACTCAGAAGATTCATTTCAAACAACGTTCGCCAGATGGCACAATGATATTTTTGATATTACATGCTATTATTATGGTCGCGGCACGTTAAAAAACTGCGGAAGTGGGCCGCACAGGGTTATTTCTAAGATTTTCAAATGGAGTTGTAGGCATCTTAGCTGCATCATAGTTAGGGGTGTTGCTCTCAGATTGGGGAGGGTGTTGTGGATGTTAAAGAGTGTAAAAAATATTTCTTGGGCCGCAGTTCCAAAATGTTTGGGAAAACCTTCATTCTCTTGTTCTTCAGCATATTCATTAAGCTAAATTGCGGTTCACAGTTTGTGCTGAATGCATGTCAGAGACATGTTCCTCATACATCATTGTCCCAACACAACAACACAAAATAAAACAACTCTTTATAATCAAGAGATGTTGGATGCAAACATTGGGACACGCTCTGCATCTATGTATATCCATTTGATTTGCTAGATCTCAAAACTGTTCACAATCAAGCACAACCATAACTCTTAAAATGAAGTTGCTGTTCGTTTTTATTTCAAACATAGGCGTAAACTTCTATTAGGCCTCTAGGCGCAAGTCCCCCATTTTTGAGAGGCTACCATAGGGAATGGGGAAGGTACAGAGTTCGGTTCCTCCACTTTTTCTTCCAAGCTTACGTCAATGAGTTCAAATCTTTATTTAAGACATTTCTATCGCTGGCTTTCTGTTCTTTTAAACTAATCAGCTTCTGGTTTGATTTTTAATTTGACTGCTCATGGAAAGTGGGAAGTACAATTTGAAAGCTATTGCTTTCTAAGACATTGTCTACAAGACAATAATTAATTATTGTTGCATCTTGGCTGTTTAGTACCAATGTTGTTTGCATCAATGAACGTGGAAACGATGGCTGCATGCAAAATGATGGCTCGGTGTATGGACCAACCAAAAGGAGAATCTGGATTGATTCAATTGTCTGTGACGGTTCTGAACAAAGCCTGGACGCATGTCATAGGAGCAACTGGGGTGAGACCAATTGTGACCACAAGGAAGACACAGGCTGCATCTGCCTGCAAAATGCTTCAAGAGGTTTGATCATTTAATCAAAGAAATTCTGTAGTGCCTTTACACTGTTAGGTTTACAACGATAAACAGCTTCAGTTGATGATCAATCCAAAATGAAATTGTAGCTAAAATCATTTTTGCTGAAGCTTACCGTAAAGGTTTATTCCGGAAAGCCAGCTTAACGTTGGTAGGTTTGTGATGGGAATGTTAAACTATCTATAATATTAAGATCCTTGCTCTGTATGTCTCTCTGTTACCTTAAAGTGTTCTCATTGTTTGGCTGTGTGAGCGTTCTGATTGGTTGGCTGTGTGACGTTCTCATTCGTTACCTTCAAGCGTTCTGATTGGTTGGCTGGGTGAGCGTTTTGATTGGTCGTTCTGGAACCTTAGGCTTCGCGAAGCGAACGGCTTCGCGAAGCGAACGGCCACGCAAAACGAACGGCCACGTGAAGCAAACGGCCACGCAAAGCGTTTGACGAAGCGTACGTTGCAGCGTCATAATGTGTACAACTTGCGAAGTGAACGGCGACGCGAAGCGAACGGCCACGCGAAGCGAACGGCCACGCGAAGCGTTTGACAAAGCGTACATTGCAGCGTCAGAGCTTGGCTACGTGGCGTATCTACATCATTGAAACGTTGTTCAGCAGCATGAATTCAATGATTGGGTTTTAGTATTTTTCTGCACTGTGAGCGAAGCGAGCATCTTTCTAGTTGATACTAAATAAGTTAAAAATTAATTGATTACCGGTATATTGTCCACATTATGAAACTTTACTGAACAGATATGTTGATATTAATGCTATTGGGGAATTTTGCTAGTTTAAGGACAGTCAAACTGAGTTCATATCTAATGTATCAAGATTTTGATCTTCATGGCTCAAACATTGGTTGCAATGGAGTGATCATGTACTATGAGATTTATATAGCGATTCTTGTGTATTTCTACTAAGAGGTGCTCTTGACTTTAGTAGTCACTTGATAATTAAATGAAACTTTAGACACATCTTTTTGTCTTTCAGGTGGATGTGATAATACACATCACCGCATCATTCCTTTTGATGCCAACCATCCTAACATCGGCCGAGTTGAAGTTCAGGATGATGACAAGAGTTGGGGTCTGATCTGTGACGACGATTGGGACAACATCGATGCTCGTGTTTTTTGTGACTGTCTCGGGTACAAAGGGTACGTCTGCACTTCGCAGATTTTCTTTTTTGAGCGCTCAGGTAGGCTACAATGGAGCCTTCTGAGCTCCAGTCCTTTTAATGTCACAGCATTTTAACATAGGGTCCTAAACTTTTAATTGCACCCGTCTTTACCGTTTCACAGCTGTTGCGATTGTTGTTGAATTTCTTATCTATGCATATTTATACAATACAGTACTCTTTAATTCGCCAAACTCCCCTCTCGCCATGGATGGATTAGGAACGGATTTCCACTCATATAATGTACCACGTTAAGTCGCCAAACTCGCCGCTCGCCACAACTTTCAGAATTCCATGCCTATGTATTTTTACCTATTTAGCTTGCCATTGCAACTTTGGTTACCTGTTTGACTATTTAGGCCAAGCTCCTGACCTACTGTTCACACAATTAATGACCCTCTCCCATGAATACATCTGTGTTGATAATCAGCTATCAACCTGTCAGCTTATATCTGGTGGAGAGATTGTGGTAGAGGTCTGCACGGGGAAGGGGGGCAAGTATCTGACCCCGCCCCACGACAGTCAACCCCGTTCCCACCAACCTCGCCCCACCCTGCGGCCAACCCCGCTCCCGCGGCTCTTGTCTCAAACCATGGACCCCTAAATACCTGGACCGACACCTTACAATTCTTCCAATTGTTTTAATACCGCTTGAGGCCAGCTGCCTCAAACCCCTTTTGCCTGGTCTGACCATAGCCTCCTGTCTGACCCACCGCTCTTACAGCCAGCTGCTATGACTCAGCATGCCCGGGCTTGACCCAACTGTCCACTGTCCAGCCACACAGCCGTGAGCCGTGGCTAGATGAGCAATAGCCAGTTGTCTGTATTCTGTGGTCTGACATATATGTGCGAATCATAAGTTCATAACGGATTTATCCTGATTTTGCGTTAATAGTGTACTTGTTAGTGTATAATGCGAACATGGACTTGTGCAGAGTGCAAATGGATATGGTCTACTTCCAGATATCTCTCGAATTCTAGTCGCACACATTGGAGTTTTACCCGTGAGTCGTTCTGTCATGGATACAAATGGCTGCGCCAGAGGATATATTCAACTCATTCACAGATCTACTATTACTTCATGGCTATGCAGCAAGTGACCAGAAACTACAGTGGATTTGGGTGAATCTTGTCACGATCTCAGGCGCACAAACTATTCGAGATAATGTTAACTGCATTTCCAACTAAACTATGATGACACTGGAAGAATGGACAACAACAAACAACAAATGCAGTAGTTGTAGTAGTGGTGGTGGTAATGATGATGGCTGTGGTAGTAGGTGGTCGTGTAGTAGCGGCAGTAGCAGTACAGTGTAGTAGTAGTAGTTGTGGTGGTGGTGACAGTAGTAGTAGTACTCATAGTAGTAGTAGTAGTAGTAGTAGTAGTAGTAGTAGTAGTAGTAGTAGTAGTAGTAGTAGTAGTAGTAGTAGTAGTAGAAGTAGCAGCAGCAGCAGTACCGGTAGTAGTGGTTGTAGTAGTAGTAGTAGTGATAATTGTAGTAGTGTTGGTGGTGGTGGGTGGTGAAGTAGTGGTTGTGGTGGTGACAGTGGTAGTGGTAGTAGTAATGGTGGTAGTAATAATGGTAGTAGTAGTGGTAGTGGTGGTAGTGGTGGTAGTGGTAGTGGTGGTGGTAGCAGTAGTAGTAGTAGTAGTGGTAGTAGCAGCAGTGGTAGCAGTGCCGGTAGTGGTGGTTGTAGTAGTAGTAGTAGTGATGTTTGTAGTAGTGTTGGTGGTGGTGGAATTAGTAGTAGTAGTAGTAGTAGTAGTAGTAGTAGTAGTAGTAGTAGTAGTAGTAGTAGTAGTAGTAGTAGTAGTAGTAGTAGTAGTAGTAGCAGCAGTAGCAGCAGCAGTCATTGTAGTAGTAGTAGTTGTGGTGGTGACAGAGGTAGTAGTAGTTATAACAGCAGCAGCAGAAGCAGCAGTACTGATATTTGTAGTAGTGTTGATTGTTGTAGAAGTGGTAGTAGTTGTAGTAGTAGTTGTGGTGGTGACAATAGTAGTTGTAGTAGTCGAATAGTAGTGGTGTTTATATAGTGGTGGTGGTTGTAGTATTAGTAGTAGTAGTAGTAGTAGTAGTAGTAGTAGTAGTGGTAGTAGTAGTAGTAGTAATAGTAGTGGACTACTACTACTACTACTACTACTACTACTACTACTACTACTACTAGTAGTAGTAGTAGTAGTAGTAGTAGTAGTAGTAGTACTGTAGTAGTAGTTATAATGAAGTTTTACTGAAGCAATAATGACTATTTAATACCTTTCCTAAGTGTTATAATAGCACAGTTGTTCGTTTCTTTCTATCGGTTTCTCTATTTGATTTTCTCAAATTAACCCATTTTTGCTTTCTATATCTATTTGCCATCTTTTGCACTGTGCTCTGGCTCAAAATTACTTTTTTCAATAATGTTTAAACGTAAATCACCGACCGGAATGCTTGTGGATGTAACACATAGCCTCAGAGCATTGGCCTTATGCGGTATCGACCCATTTTAACCTGCCCATCCAGCTGTTGTTATTAAGATATCCTTGCTCAAACCCAGCCCGTCCCCATGGCAGCAGACAATGGATCGGTTTTCAGAACTTTTCACCTGCATACGCTGCTGTATTACATCAGCAGCAGGTACTCTGGTCTGCATTATCAACAGACGCAGACGCAGCCTATTAGCTTAGAGACATTCCCTTTACAAGTTTACAGCTTCTTGTGGCCGACCTGCCATCTATATCTATACGTAAAACAAAATGTAGCAACTTGTCATTTGTTCACGAGCTGACCCGTCCTGACTGGTATCCGTGGGGCACCCAAAATTCTCATCCCTGCTTCCGTGGGGGGCTAACCTACTGTAGTTTCCGTAGTGAGCATTGTATTCGTTAAGCTGCCAATTCGCCTCTCGCCAAAGTTTGATCTTGGATGAATGGTGGCAAGCTAGAGGTTTTACTGTATTAAAATTGTGTATAAAAATAAAGTTCAATTGGCTCTCCTCAGCAATTTGAAAAATGTAATGTTATCGGTATGAGTGTTTCCATAATTCTGATAAAAATTTGACGCCTTTATATTCCAAAAGTTTAAAAACTAACTATTAAACTGATCTTCAAGGTTTTAGAATTCATTGAAAGAAATTTATCCACAATTAAGTTTATAATTCTAGAACATATTGTTTGTTCAGATTGGCTTGGATTGACCTGTTCCTCCCCCTTAGATTACGCCCCCACTGGTCTGACTGACCTTTCTGACTTGACTTGGCTCTAATTAGGATTGGATTTGGTGTGCCATTGGCTGATTCTCTAGGCATTATTATAGTGGTGCCATAGAAGTTTATTGATTGAACTCTAGGTTGTCCTAATAGCTTGTTTGTAATGCTGTTTCAATGATATTGCTTAGGTCACATCAGTTTTTGGCTCTACAGGCCCCCAACCATATTTCAGATCTTCCAATGCTGTACGATTCAGTGCACTGCAAGGCAAATGACACTACCACTACGAAAAACCTGTGGGATTGTAAAGTAACGAAGGCAACCGGTAAACAGTGTGACCCCAGGACAGAAGCTGCTGCGGTTATGTGTGGAGCCCCTGCTTGGGTGCTCCCAGGTAAAGTTTCATGTAGTTTTAAAATTGTTTCCTTCAATTGGATTAATTAATTTTTCTTTCTTAACTAAAGATTAAATCTATTCAGCTTTGCACAAACATCTTAAACATATGTTAGGCCAGCTTTTAAAAACTGCTTTGAAATTAGCAAAGACTGCAAGCACTGGTATAGAATGGAGGGGCAGCTGCCCTAGGTGCAGCATTTTTTGGGGGTATAAAAATTGTTGGGGCGCAAAATTTACAGGGCAAATTAAAGAAAAATAAGGTAAAAATAATTTAGTTAAGAAAATTAATAAAAAATAGTGTTTCATGCCTTCATGCAACTGATGACTAAAATATAAAACTAAAGTGAATACCACAGGTGAAACAGGTGATGACCTTTTTTGCTCATCAGTCTTTTTGAGAAGTTCAGGGGCGGTGCGTCTGCTAAGCCCCGGGTGATGCCAGCCCACGCTATGGCACTGACTGCAAGTGCTGGTAACTATGAAAGAATATGACTAGTTTTTCACAAAGCTTTATCAGATGAATTGATTTTATTTTAGAGAAATTCTGTTTGTGCAGTATAGGCTTAAACTTCTGTTAGGCCTCTAGGCTTGAGCCCCCCACCACTTTTTGAGAGGCTGAGAGGCTACCATAGGAAAGGGGAAGACATATTTATCCAAAGTTTGTGCCAATGATTTATTGTGCAGTACAACTGTTGCTGTTCTAAGCAGTGGATATATATATATATATATATATATATATATATATATATATATATATATGAATTTACTGTTTCAGTGATACAGACATCAGGATGTCATGTGACGGTCAGGATATGTCAGGCTGTCTGCTGAATGAGTTCACTGACTTGTTGCCCACCCAGTTCTCCTTCAGTCCAAACTGTTCTCATGCATTCACCTATCAGAATACCACCACCAGAAACATCTGTTTTAGGATCAACATGGGTGAATGCTGGCCTTCAAACAAGGAGGCATGTATCAGTGTGTTCACCATATTCTAATTTCTAGGATATTCAGCACAGCATGCTCAACACTTTGAAATTGGGGATTGGTTCTAAGGAGCCTAAGGGGAAAGTTGTTGGAGAGAATTTGTCAGTCACGTTGGGCTCCTGAGGGATAGAATGCACCAGATCTGATATAGTATATTTTGTTACTGACTGGATCATTGCAGCAGTACAGTATATCAATAGTGAAATGAATTTGATTTTTATAGCTCAATAGGTTGATTAGACTTTGATCTAACGTAGTTATTAGATTTATTATCAAACACTGTAGAAGCAGTGAGTATTGTAATTGACCAAAGCATGTTGTAACATGGTATACTATAACAATAATAATTATAAAGATAGTAACAAGGCTTAGAGTGGTTCATTAAGGTCTTTCCTGTGTCTAAGCCACTATTACTGTATACTACAAACATTGATGTTATTTGTAGACTCAAGGATAAGAGGACAAAGAACAAGAAAACACAAATTAAACCATATATAATTTGAATGTAGAACAGTGGTTCTGATGCAGCACAGATCCTACTGAACCACTCTAAACCCTACTATTATTTGTTATAATTAGGACTTAATTATATTTTGAAATTTTGCAACCTTGTTATGCTTCATCATCGTCATTCTTCGCCATGGGCGCAATACTCGTTGTATCTATTGCTATTTGAGTTCACCTTCTCCATTCGTCTTTGCCTTGTGTGGCTTTGTAAGCTTCGTATAAGTGTGTCCATATTGCACCATTCTTTAACCCTTTCCCGTTTATTTATTTGTATCGTAAAATGGACGAATCAGGATATGTCAGGCTGTCTGCTGAACGAGTTCACTGACTCGAAGGCAAACAGGAATAGGTTAATATTTTCTATCGATTCTTTTCTGTGTTCCTCTTATGTTTTTGCCTACTATTACTCTGAACATGATCCTTTTTATCAGCCTTTCGTCACTCATTCTACAGACATGGCCAAATAGTTGTAGCTTCCTTTAAATGACTGTCTTTCCTTATGTTCTTTCTTTGTTTTACCTTTTTGTTGTTGATCTTGTCAATCCATCTGATTTTTAGGATGTCTCTGTAGCATTTCATTTCAAATGTGTGGAGTGTATGGCTATTTTTTGTTTAAGGTCCAAGTCTCGTAAGATTATGATACAATGCTTAATATGCTTGTTTGGAATAATTTTAGTTTAGTTTTGTTGGTTATTTTTATTTTACCAGATAATCTTCATCTTGGCGAAAGCTCTGCCTTTCCAATTTTATTCTTGATTTCTTCGTTGCAGCCATTGTCCCATGTCAGGTGGCTTCCCAGATAGATGAATTTTTCTGTACTTTCGATGTTTTGTCTATCTATTTCTATGAGTTTTCTATTGAAAATTCTTTAAGACCAGATGCCATTATTTTAGTTTATTGGAGTTAATATTTATTCCCATTCACCCATTGTTATGTTTGACTGCCACTTAGTTTGGATAATTTGTAATCTCAGGTGCAGTCGAATGACTCAGTGACTCATTACTGTTACGACCTTGTATACTCGAAGATGGAACAAGACTCTGGTCAGCTCCATACGAGTCAGGTGTGGTCTCGCCGACTGTGCTGCATTGTGCGCACAAATGCCACTTCCACGGGATCATTTCTTCCCCAGGTGGAAGCACTTCCGCCACACTATGCACACAACTCCTGGGGCCATAGTTTTGACATGCGGTGCTATCTTGAGGATATCCCAACATCAGGGAAAGACCTGACATTTCCGTTGACCATTCGAGTGGGCGAACCAGTATCCTGTATGATATCTGCGGTTTCTTGGGACCCCCATCTTACTCTCGTGGTCAGTGATTGCAAGTTCATGACGAGTTCGAATGGTTCTGGTCTTGAGTCTTACTTCATCAAAGACAAGTGTGTACAAAATCAAATTGATTATTTTACATTTTGATACTTCACTGCTTAAACTTTCTACATTCTCTCTAAGGTAGTGATATTCTACTAAATTTCATTAAGGGCCTAATTTTTTATGACTGGTGCCCAAGGGCCAGGTAAATATATTCGTTAGACAAAATATAGTTCAAAACTAATAAAATACAGGTATGTTGAAACAAATACATCAAAAATATTTCACAATTATTAGGTGAAAGTTATTTATCATTTCAGCATCTTCACGGACCATTTTGCAATCCATGGTGGGCCAGATGTGTCTAGCATTTCTCAGCACTGTATTTAAAAATAATGCCATGACTAACCAAAATCATGGTTCTATATATGATATTCTTTAAAATATATGAAGGAACTGCCAAGATGATTTTAGCTACAATAGAAACTTGTAAAAATTTGGCTCTTGGCTTTCTGTAGAATGGACCAGGTTTGTGTTTTCCTCAAAGTATTTTATAACTGAATTCTTTGGTGCGTTTTTGAACTTAACTTTTATCTAAATCTAGTGCACAGCTTTGAGACTAGTATTCGGCTGCAGCCTTGATAAATTTGGAGGCTGGATTATCGGAATCTTTAACTAAAAAATTGTTGAAGTCGTCTGTCATAATATAACCTTACTGTGTATGAAATCTGGTTTTATTTTCCAGGTGTATTACTACCAAGTACAATGACCTGATCATTGATAATGGAGACCAGTTACACTGGGGCTTCAAGTTTGATATACAAAAGTTCGACAGTTACAATGAATTGTACATGTCGTGTAATGTGTACTTGTGTCGCGCTACAAAACAAGCGAAGCCGTACTGTGACCGCTCGTGTGCCCATGGCGAAAGAGCTCAAAGAAGAACGGGTGAGAGACAGACAGGAAAGTCTGAGGACATGGACAATGGGATGACTGGATCTGTTAGGAAAGGACCATTTCGGTTCTATGACATTCACAGTCAATTCCTCTTCGCTAACCCCGAGGACCATTATGTGTCCATTGACAAATCAGGTATTTTTCTACAGGTGCTAACAGTCATAATTTGAAGTCTTGTCAAATGTAGTTGTATCCCCGACCGTGGTTGGCTTTGCATCATTCAGTTGTTCATTTGGCTCAGTCTTAGATTAATCAATCAATAGACTTCTATGGCTCCACTATCATAATGCCTATGGCATCAGCCGAAGGCCACCAGATCCAGTCTGTATCAGACTTGGAGTCCTCAAGGTCGTGGTCTTGAAGGCCAAGTGACATTGTCCTTGGCCTTGGGATACAAATCCTTGGCCTCAGACCTGATGTCCTTGACCTTGGCGGAAGTAAAGAGTCCTTGGTCTTGTACTCGGGGCCAAGCCATCACGCCATGGAATTAAACAAGAAGACCGTGCATTCACCACTGTTGGACTATCAGCATGATATAGTCCAACAGTGTCAGCATTTGTTTTTAGCAACTGTCAAAAATCAAACTGTAGTGTAAAACCCTACATGCAAGGTCCTCAGCCTTCGCCCTTATTGTCCTTGACCCTCTGGTCCCCGGCCTTGGACCTGCTGTCCTTGGCCTTGCATAACAAGTCCTTGGCCTTGAAAGTGTGGCCTTAACTCCAAGTCTCGTCTGTATGAGAGCCAGGTCAAGCCGGAAAAGTCAGTAAGATCAGATCTGCCATAGACTCACCTGGTTGTCCGGCCTGATATCCTGTATTTGACCTGGATCTTGTGATTTGACGTGCCATCGGCTGATGCTTCTATGCACTATGAAGTGGTGCTATAAAAGTTTTAGGTTAGAATAGACTGTCAACCATAAAATTTAGCATTGTGTTTTACTTCTCTCACTCAATATGTTGCAACAATTGTAATAGGCCTATTTGTCTTTATTTTGTATCATTTCTATCCCTCTGAAGTGGCGCTATAGAGGTTTTAGGTTAGAATAGACTGTCAACCGCAAAACTTAGCCTTGCGTTTTTCTTCTCTTACTCAATAAGTTGCACCAACTGTAATATTTGTCTTTATTTTGTATCATTTCTATCCCTGTAAATTGACACTTAAAAGTATAGTATTTCTGCTTATAAGTCTTGGGGATTTTTTCACAAGTGACTCAAAAACCAGGAGTGCCTTTGGGTAGGAATAAAGAGTTGCTATATAAGTCCCTTATTACATCAAATTACAGTTTATTGAATGTACCTTAATCTGGACCTGACCTATTTTCTATTTGTTCTTGTGGCAGAAGATAACAACAAGCAGAACTTGGAAGAATATAAAGCATTTATGCAGAGCAAAAGTTCGGATGATTCATTAAGTAGGTGGCACGTCTGTGTTTTTGCCTGTCTCCATCATCTAGGTGCAGCTGTGAAAGTAGTCTTTGGAGCATAGGCTTATTGTCACCAGGACATTTTGTTCAGCAAAACAGGATCCTCAAAAATTGAAATTCCTGAAGAAAAACCTGTGTGCAAATGCCAAATTTGACTAATTTCTGCATTGGTCCTGATACATCTGTTTGCAATCAAGTCTTGTATTTCTAAACGTTTGCTAATTTGATTTATTTGAAACAGTTTGAAAGAATCACTGAGTAAAAACAATGTTTATTTCAACTAGAAAATATGTGCTCAAGTGCATTAGTTCTTCTTGCTGGGTCTGGTGCAGTACCTCAACCGCCTCCAATTGGTGGGTAAAGCAAGAAATAACAGCCATAGAATTGTTCTGGTTCAAATATTTTATAGCTCCCCTCAGGGTGTATAAAGCATATGCACATCCGATCCCAGACTTAAACCCAAACTGTAAATCTAAAGTAATAAGGTATAACCCAAATTTTTCCAGGAGACAATGTTCAAAAATTTTTGAAATCACTGGACTTAAAGTGATTCCTCTATAATTTTTACATTTTGTAGGATCTGAGCATCCATTTTTCAGCAAGGGGATCATAATCCCTCTACCAAACCCCTTTGGTACACAACCAACTTGCACTATCATATTGAAAAGATCAGTAATGCACGATAAAAGAATTGGGTGTCCATATAAAATTGTTCACACGTTACATTGTCAAAACCCGAGGCTTTCCCCCTCTTTAATTTGCATAAAGCAGTTTCAACATCTTCAACCACGAGCATAGGACAGTGGGAACTACTTTTCAAATGCCACTTATAACTTCCTTCAAATTTCAATTTAAAATCTAGATGGGCATTAGCATTGTTGCTAGTACAAGCAGTTTTTTAAAAATTGACAAAAACATCAGCAATATCAGCTTCGGTGTTAGCATTATCCACAATTTGGCTAGACACTTTACCTCCTCTGCGTACTTGCTGTTCCACAATTTCCAGAAGGTCTTCATATCTTTATGCATCAATGCATCGTTCAGCTCATCCCTGAAGAAGTTTAGACTATCACTTTCTTATCCCTCATTAGATAAAATTGTTCTTAATGTTTCTGTGAGAATCTCCCCACAAGGGCTGCGCTAATGGACATCAATGCAGACATGCACATCTGAATAGAGGGTCTCGGGGAGACTAGCGAATGCTCATGAAACTCACATTTGCACTGTAGTAAGTATAGGGCAGGGGTGTCAAAACCTTGGTCCTCTGGCCAAACTTGGCCTGCATCAGCCAAACCATCAACCGCATCAGCCCGCGGGCCAAACTTGGCCCGCAGGCTGATTTTATTTGGCCCATGAAAATATTTGTTTTAAATTTTTTTTAGAAAAGTTTATGAGTGAAATTGGTTTGATGCAGAATCTTTTTGGAGTTTAAAAATAGCTTAGATGTAGAATCATAGATTCTGAGTTTTGCTGGCGTGACAAATGAAAGAGCATAAATCTTTTTGGTTTTTCGTTGATGTTGACCGAACCAGTATTTCGACGCACTACATCAACAGCAGGAGATTACTACCGTCATATACTCAACTAGCATACTTGCATTAATTAGCAAAACCATCGGCAAATTTATGAGTAGCTTTGGTTGCAGATTTAAAATCAGATGTTGCTAAACTGGTAAAAATAAATGTCACATATCATCAGCTTCCATGTCTACATCGACCGTCATCTAATTTTATATGTTTTCAATTTTAATTCAGTTCTTTGCCATTAACAGATTTTTAAATTTAACTGTTTCTGTTAGACATGACTAGAATACGGTTTGCCATAGTTGCAACGATAGGTTGCAATCAATGTAAATAATGTAATGATTGAATGGCCTTTAATATTTTCCTCATTTTACTTCAGATTGTTAGATAGCTCAGATTTCGGACTATAATATTGACAAGCATTTTTGCATTTGGCCCGCGAGGACATGGGAGACATGTCATTTGGCCCGCTGCCTGAAAAGTCTTGACACCCCCTGGTATAGGGGGTCAGGCATTCAATGAGGGGAAGAAACAAGCCCCCTTAACCCCCCACACACAATGTATCACACAAAGCAATGGCAAAAGTTTCCCACAAGTATCATGCCTATTGCAGATAAATTAAATAATGGTTTTCATATGCAGAAGTGCCTACTTAATTATTAAACTTCTCACTGCATTACACAGGATATTCAGTCTTTACAAATGTAAATGATTCAGCATACACAACAATTTGTATGGTGCTAGTACAAAAAATGTCCATGAACAAAATGTAACCCTAACTCTAACCCTAAACTGTGATATTTTGTTCGCTGCCATTTTGTCCGGCCATGATTTGTATAGCTTTAATTAAACAAAATCAACAGTTCGTTTTTAAAGCAGTGTATAGCAACTCATCTAACAACGGAACCATCTGACTATCATTCTTGTACTGTTCACAATGTCTTTTTTAACAGTTTAGGCATAAGCTTCATTTTATTACTTGATTTGGACACGTGTGCATAATGGAAAACAACTGATGGCCATACAAAGCTCTTCACACAAAGACAGGGAAAGAGAAGAAAAAAAGGACCAAGAAAACGGTGGATTGACAACATCAAGGATGTGGAGCCGCCATTGCATCTAAACAACTTTGAAAATCTGTCAGTATGACTGACTTAACACGTTTAAAACTATAATGCTTCAGAAAATATAGAGCTCTAAACTAAAATCAAAGACAGCAATGGTACACTTTTATGTTCACATTGTATAATGATGCAATAAATTCAAAACTGCAAGTAGGTTCATATAAAATACTTGAACTCTTGAATTAGGCCATGTACAAGTTTTAAAATGAACACAAATATAAGGTATCAATTCTTCATGAAAAGAGCCAAGTCAAAATGTTTCAGCTGCCATAAGTAACATGAAACATGATCTAATTAACCAACAGAGATGGCATGTGTGCTCCATAAGGCTCGCAATGCTGTAACTAAATAAAAGATCTGCCTACTGACGAGTCTCTCAAATAGCAACACACACACACACACACAAAACAAGCAAGCAATGGCAAAGGTTTCCCCACAAGTATCATACCTATTGCAGATAAATTAAGTAATGGTTTTCTTAAGTGCAGAAGTGGATATTTGATGCTTATGGTACTTAATAAACTTCTCACTGCATTACACAGGAATATTCACTCTTTACAAATGTAAATGATTCAGCATACACAAAATTTGTATGGCTTGAATTGAACAACATCAACAGTTCATATTTAAAGCAGTGTACAGCAACTCATCTAACAACTGAACCATCTGACTCTCACTCTTGTACCATGTCTTTAATAAACGTTTAGGTATAAGCTTCATCTAATTACTTGATTTAGACACTTGTGCATAATGGAAAACAACCGATGGTCAAGCAAAGCCCTTCATGCAAAGACAGGAAAAGAGAAGAAAAGGACCAAGAAAACGGTAGACTGACAACATTAAAGAAGACCTAGAACCCAAATCAATATCGCAAAAGCTGAAAGACCACTATTGAAAGAAAAGATTTGGAAACATTTCCCATCTAGCTATTGTCACAATAATCTGGCAGACAGGCAAGATGATGATGATGACAGCAACTCATCCAACTGAATCACCTGACTATCATCCTTGTAATACAATTTTAGGTAAAAACTTCATCCTACGCGTTGCTTTTTCGGTTCAGTAATATCTACAATAAAAACAGGACTTTTGTTAAAACAGAAAACCTGCATTTACAGTATCAGTCAGTCATCTTAATGCTACTCTTCAATCTATGATAACCAAGAATTTTTATAAACATTTCACTACCAAATTTCCATCAAGCAGAAAATGATTGAGCTCAAATTAGCAACATTTAAATATTAAAATAATGGCACTCAAATTTTTGGAATAGTAAATTATGTAATGTATGCAATATCTTGTCAATTCTCTTCAGCACATTTCCGCCATACTCAGAGCATTTTCTGCCTTATTTTGTGTGCCAATGACCACCCAGTTATTGCATGTGCTCTGTAATTGTGGTGTGTGTGTGGTGTGTGCAGCTACTTTGTCAGGTATTTATTATTGTGGCCTCGTTTAGTAGACAGCTATATATCAGGTTCACTCTCTATCGTCACTAATATATCAAAGCACACTGAAACTTGACATATACGAGGTTTTATTGTATGACTTATGCAGCGGATTTTAATTTCTGAGTGGGTGGACTTATACATTGTTGAATTTGGAGCCTCTTTACTTGTGTAGCCGCTTCACACTGCGCGGATTTATACTTTGTTTACGTTACAACAGATCTCATTCAAGTTCTTGGTTGCCTAATCTTTGGTTTTACCAGAAATCTTATGGCAAAACCTTACTATAGGCCTGCATTCTATTCACCGCAAATCTTATCATCATCATCATCCATAAAATACTTTGCTGCGACTGCCTACCTGGATGTACGTTCTTGACACCACGGACAACGAATTACGGACTATGGATTTCACCCAGATTGAGCGACCGTCAATAAGTTGGTGCATTTCGTCTTACTTACTTACGTTTGGCTAATAGCAACTGCACTGTTCTGCTAACGCGTGAAAGTCGTCACAGTCGTGTCTAAATTGTATCAAGTATCTAAAACTCGCCTAAATACAAAAGCGCGACGGAGTCAACACTCAACAATCACCTTCGTCTGTGTCCTCTTCGTCATCCTCGACTTCTTCGTCGTTTGTATATTTTAGTTGTTTTCCATCTGAAACGTTATTTTCTTTTTCAACCAACTCCGTGAGCGATGCATTGATCGTCTTCTGAATGGCTTTGATCGCCAATGTCAACGCAGAGAGACCGCGCAAGTGATCCACAGCTTCATTAAACGACTCTACGTAACCAGAGTTTAACGTCAGTCGTGCGGTTATTTCGGCCATTCTGTCTCATTTAAAACTTAAAATTTTACAGTTACTTAATAATATTGTCAATAACCAATAACAAATATTTCAAAAACGGAAATCGGAAATGAACATAGATATATATTTTGTGAGCGTGTGCCATAGAAATCATAGACGAATAGAATACTAACTATTCGAGACAAGCCTACATTATAATGTGATTTTAAGTGGTTTAGGAGGCTAAGTAAGCCTGTGTGAAAACCACTGATGTAACCATTCGCATTCAATAACCTAGTTTATCTAGATAGCCTTTGAATCCGTTCACTGTTTCAACTGTCACTCCCACCTCATCCAAACTGTTCCATTTGTCCACAACCCTTGCACTAAAAAAGTTTTTCTTTCTTGGACCAACCCTCTGCTTAAACATTTTGCACTTGTGGCCTCTTGTGCTGCTATAGTGTGCCAATGTAAAGAATCGATCATATGGCACATCTACTTTCCCAGTCATTATTTTGTATGTTTCTATCAAATCCCCTCTTTCTCTTCTCCTTTCTAATGTTGTCAGTCCACAATATTGAAGTCTTTTTCGTAGCTTAAATTATGGCACCCATTGACCATCTTCGTTGCTCGTCTTTGCACTTTTCTAAAAAGTTCTATATCTTTTTCAAGAATGGATTCCAAGCCTGAACACAGTATTCCAGATGAGGCCTTACTAATGACTTATAAAGTTTAATGATTATCTCTTTGTCACGACTCACAATTGTCCTTTTCACCATTCCCAAAATTTGGTTTCCCTTTTTTGCTGCCTCCATGCATTGGTGAGATGGATTCATACTTCTATGGGTGATTATCCCCAAGTCTCTTTCTTTTTCTGTTGTGGTTAGAACCTTCCCCCCTAAAGAATATTCATTACCATTTGAACTGAAGTTGCAGGCTTGCACTCTTGTAATCTTGCGTGCAGGATAGGCAGTGGCGGCTACCCCGGGGAGGTCCCGTGCCTCATATTGAGTGCCTAGCCCCTGTCGGGACCCTATACTTAATGCTACATACATTAAACAACAAATGGCTGGTCCTCCATGATTACCCACACCGCAAGCCAGTGCTGAATGATCGCTGGCAAACTGCGGGCAATTTGACATAAGCCAAGCCTGGTATGCCAAACCAGAGCCAGCTCTGGCCCAGTGGCTATCGGCCGACAATAGGCAGACCAACCCTGAGTCGATTTAGGCGTGCCACCAGAGTACCAGACAAGACTGTAGTAAAACGTGTTTAGATATTGAATTTATCGCCGGTTTTTCTAACTTAATTGTTATCAGCGTATGTGTGTGAAAAGACTGAAACCTGGAAGTAGTTGATATAGTATCATGCACACAGATCGCGATCATCATGCAGGTCTTATAAATATCGGTTTTCATATTTAAAACTTATATATACTTATTTTAAACTACTTCAATTTTTTTTTATTTCAAAGAAGCTGTATTTTATCCTACTCCGAAATATATTTTAATTCATGTACATATTAATTGATATTGAATTTGTAGTGCTGTTACGGTTTCACCTCGAGCAGTCTCGGTCGGTTTCGGTTCGGTTTGGACCGAAAACCGCGGTTTCGGTTAGGTTTTTAACCCTAGGTTAGGGTTAGGTTAACCCTAACTCTAACCCTAGGGTTAGCGATAGGTTAACCCTATGACCTCTTTTTGCTTTCAAGGATTTTGGAGAGGAAAAATGATACAATTATGACCTCTTTTTGCTTGTCAGGATTTTTCGAGAGGAAAAAATACAAGAATGACCTTTTTGAGGACTTTAATAAGAAATAAAAAATAAAATGACTTTACGCGATTTTTGAAAATGGGGGTCGGCCCGTTGTGACATCATATTTTAGGGGTCCGACGTTGCGTGACGTAGGGGGGGGGGGTAAAAAAGTGACAAAATCGCGTGACGTCATTTATGGACGGCCCCTTTATTTATGTCACCTCTTTTCAGTTGATCATCATCATCATCATCAGCTCATAGTCCCCTCAGGAACCGTCGAGACCAGTAGCATGCTGAACGATTCTTTTCCAATTTTCGCGGTCTTGTGCCGCATGTATTGCCTCTCCAAGATTTAATCCCGTCCACTCTCTGATGTCGTCGAACCATCGTCTCCTGGGCCTTCCAGGAGGGCGTGTTCCCTCCATTGCAACGTTCAGAATTCTCTTCTCCTCCATGCGACTGACATGACCAAACATCTGGAGCTTCCTTTCTTTGATTGTGTTGATCACATCACTGTCGATCGCGATTCTTCTCCTTACTTCTTTATTCGTGATTTTCATTCCCCACCATATCTTGAGAAGCCGTCGGTAGCATCGCATTTCAAAAGCCAGGAGTCGCCTGCAGTCATCCTTTTTCAGTGTCCAAGTCTCGCCTCCATAAAGGAGCACAGAGAAGACACAGACTCGTAAAAGTTGGAGCTTTGTCTTGAGGGAGATCTTTCCAGAGCTCCATAGTTTGCCAAGGCGACCCAATGCTGAGCTGGCCAGACCAATCCTCCTCCTAATCTCCTGACTACAATTCCCATCTGCACGCACCAAGCTTCCCAGATATACAAACTGCTTTTCAGTTGATGCAAATGCCAATAGGCCTAATTTTAAACTCGTCATGATTTAAAGTGGCTTAGAAGGCATTATTGCACGTGTGAAAGCCACTAGGGGCACTAACACGGCTTGAACCCGCTCCGTTAGCCTCAGGCATATATTTCTAGGATTGTGGATTTGGGGGTGGGGGTGTCTACCTCAATTTTGAAGGTGTCCGGAGCTAATTGGCAGTCCACACTAAACTGGCACTGCGCGACACTACTAATGCAGCCATTTTAAAATTGTTTTTACTGATTTCAATAATGACGTCAGACTCTGACTCACCATAGAAATATAGACATGCCAGAAGAACAACACTCGTTATTTTAGCGTTTAAAAGCTGTGCATTGATTGAACTGCATTCAAAAATGCATTAAATGCATTGAAAAAGAGATCATAGGGTTAGTGTTAACCTAACCCTAACCTAGGGTTCTAACCCTAGGTTAAGGTTAGCGTTAACCCTAACCTAGGGTTAAATCGGAAGAAAACCGTCCAATTTGCATGGTCAAAACCGCGGTTTCGGTTCGGTTTTGACCGAAAAACCGCGGTTTCGGTTCGGTTAACCGTAACAGCACTATAAATTTGTCAAGTGATTGTTAAAGAGTCTGACATTAATTAAAACAACAATTTTTTTACAATTATATTTACTTATTTACTCAGTAACTATTAATAGTCCTTTTACTCTACCGCCATTTTCGAAAGAGGTTGTATATTTTACATTTTAACGTTCAATTTGATTTTCCATTTTATTTGCCCAATTTTATCATCCATAATTGAGTGGGCCAGTGCAATAATGGAGTAAGTAGCATTTTCTAAAGTTCCGGGTATAGTGGCCAGTATGACCCTGTATTGCGTGCTTGACGTCATGCAAGAGTGAAGTGCAATATTGAACAGCAGAGGTGCCATCTAGCGTGTCACAATGAAGTAAGTAACAAGTAATGCTAACTGTTAGAGCAATACTGGAGTAAGTGATTACCGGTGATGTTTACCTTAGCATAGAAGATGAATAATACTTAAGAATTTTAATAATAATGGAAGTAATCGACAACGAAGGTATAAGAAACAATAACTATGTTCTAAACATAAATATATAGCGAATAATGATGTTATATTAAACGGAATTTAAATGCATTTAGAGAGCGAAGTTAACGTGTCGAAGATGAGCGATAATGAGCTTTTTATAACGCAATATTATTGTAAAATGTGAAGTTGTGATTAAATCAGTTATACATACACAAATTACTTAATTAGAATCTAATTAATAACTCAGTCTTTTAATCGCGTAATTTTTTTCGCGACAGATACATTGTCATACAATGGATCCGATAATTCCGTTCTTGATCCAGACTATGAACCTGATTCGCAGTCGGTTTCCAATCAGACTACAGTGCCAGAAGACGAGGATAATGACATTGTGACAGATGAACCTCAAGATACAGCAGAAAATAAATCTCAAGCCCGAGGTAGAAAGAGAGTTCGAGATGTGAGCAACTGGCAAAGAAATATGCGAAAACGAATGAAAATTCAGGTCAAGAGTACATTGGAGTAGATGGAACGGTGAAAAGGGCTAAGCTTTTTCACAGCACCACTGCAAATGTCGATTCAAATGCAGTGAAAATATTTCAGCAGCTGTACAGGAAGAAATTTTTCACTCATTTTGGCGGCTTGGTTCATGGGAACAGCAGACCAGATTTCTGTTATCTTGTTCCTCACAGAGTAAGCCAAGAAGGCCATCCAAGGGAGCGGAAAAAGGAAGCTGTGTAGTAATGTATTCCAGTTAAACGACCACAGAGTATGTTGAGAATTTTTTCGAAAGACTATTGGCATTTCTGAAGGGCGATTACACAGAGCACTTCTAAGAAAACGTGTTTCGGTTCCATGCCCAATCGATCAGCGAGGGAAACATGGCAACCATAGAACTGTTCCGTCTGAGCTGTTGGTAGAGGTTCGACAGCACATTTAGTCTTTTCCACGCTACAGGAGTCATTACTGCCGACGAGATAGTATTCATCGAATGTATTTCAGTCCTGGGCAAATCTCAACTTAATGTACAATCTGTACGTTGAGAAGTGTAAGGAAGATCAGAGGCATTGGGTTAAAAAGTGGTGTTACGCAAAAATTTTAACGAAGAGTTCAATATTTCGTTTCGGTTGCCTACTACTGATACATGCAGCACTTGTGATCGACTAAGCATGTCAGTTGAAAACAGTGATGGGACCGCGAAGAAATTGGCTGAAACGCAGAAAGAATTGCATTTGAGAAAGGCTGATTTGGCTAGAGATAGTTACAAAACAGACACTATGACATTGTCTTCTGATGACAACAAGCGCTGTATTGTATTTGACTTGCAGAAAACAATGCCTACACCGCATTTGAACACCAATAAGGTTTACTACATGAGACAGCTTTGGACTTATAACTTAGCTGTTCACGACACAACAGTCGACCATGCATGGATGTATATGTGGGATGAAACTGTCGCTTCACGCGGTTCTAGTGAAGTAGCATCATGCTTACTGCACTATTGTAAGACTTTACCACAGAATGTAAAGCATTTGACGGCGTACAGTGATTGCTGTGGAGGGCAGAATAGGAATGAAAACATTGCACTAACGTGGATGTATATTGCTCAGTCGCCTGAATATTCCATTGAAATGATCGATCACAAGTTTTTTGAGCCGGGTCACTCCTATAATGTTTGTGATCAAGATTTTGGATTAATCGAGAAAAAGAAGCGGCACACTCAAAATGTATGGAATCCTGAAGGATGGCGGGATCTTGTAGCTTGTTCGAGTAAAAAGTTTACAGTGGTTAAAATGGAACAGAAGGACATGAAGTCACTTGGATTATTTAAAATGCAGACAACGTGCCGTAAAAAGGCAGACGACGGAGCAAATGTGGCATGGTTAAATCTGAAATGGACGAGTTTCTCGCGTGACAATCCATACATAATGTCTTTTAAGCACACGCTTAGTTCTGAGTATGTTTTTCGTTGTCTAAATTTTCGCAAGGTGGGAAAATCAGGAGTATTACCTGAGCTCGGATTGTTGTACAGTGAGCCAAGGGCACTGAAGAAATGTAAGGTAAGCGATCTGAGGAAGTTATTAGTTTTTGTGCCACCTGTGTACCACGACTTTTACAATGCAATAAGGTCGGAAGCAGATGAAGCAGATGCAACAGAAAGCATTAGTGAGTTACAAAGTGATGATGAAAGCAGCGAAGATAGTAGGATGATGCAAAGGGATGAAACAGTTGCTGATGATACAAGTGTAACAAAAGTGAGAATAAATGCTTGTAAGAGCAGAAGTAGGCCTAAGCAGAAGGGAAACAAGACTAAGACAGGATCAAAAAAGTTGACAAAGAAGAAAACAGACGAGCAACCTGACAGTAGTGCTGACATTTCAGGCAAGAGGATTCAACGTACGAAGCAACTACCGAAAAGACTGGCCGATTTTTAAACTACGTCGAACATAGTCGGACATAAACTATATGTGATGATGTTCTATGTAAAAGTACTTACTTTGAACTTATCAGTGATTATTCATTAAACTAGCATTGCAGTTTGAAGTATTTATGAATTAGTCGTTTAATACAAAAGTGGAGTAAGTTCAAGTTGATAATGCAATAGTGGAGTAAGTGAATTTTACCCCATACTTTTACCCAGTATGAATAATGCCACGGATGCCGTATTTTGTGATTAATTGGTGCCTAATTAGATCTATGATTGTGTATCGTCGCTAATTTGAAAACTCCATACTATTAATTTGCACACTTTATACAAGCTTGTTTTGTCATTTTCTCGCATTTGATAAAATTGTACTTACTTCACTTTTGCACTGACCCACTCAATTAATCCTTCTGAGTTAATATTAAATCTACTTTTGTCATTATATATAACAGCTATAAATATGGATCCAGATTATCGGAGTCGTCATGGGCAGTCATACATTTCAGCTCGTAGACGTATTAATCGTACAGTAGCGAACACGTTGCATGTGAACACAGTTGAAAATTCTAATTCTGATTTTCAATTGAATGATACCTTTAGCAGTGACACTTCCGATGTTTACCAACAGGATGTGCAGGATATGCAGTCGCGTGGTGATTGTGAACCCCGTGATTATCAATTCCAAAAGCCTGTGAATGCTGATATGAATGAGGCATTAACTGATTGTGATGATTGTAATTCATATGCCAATTATTTCGGTTGGTCTTCATCAGACTCCGAAAGTGAGACATGTGATGAAACAGCTGAGATTCCCCCTATTAATCTTCAGCTAAGTGAATGGGCTGTTGAGCACGGTATCCGGCATTCTGCAATAAATAGTCTGTTGTCTATTTTAAAGCCATTTCATTCATGTCTACCAACTGATGCACGAACATTGCTAAAAACTCCACAGACTTATGAGATTAAGCAGATTAATGGTACTAAAGACCAACAGTACAGTTATTTTGGCATTGTTGCTGGCATCAGTCAATTACTATCGATGTCGTATGTTTCCTATAATAACCTTCTGACATTGCAGTTTAATTTTGATGGTCTTCCATTGTTTAAAAGTTCAAGCATGGAATTTTGGCCCATACTTTGTTTAGTGGAACAATTTGACGGAGCTAGTCCTTTTGTCGTAGGATTATATTGTGGCACAAAAAAACCATCAAGTGTGGCTGACTATGTTCAGGACTTTGTCAACGAATTATTGAATGTTCTTGATATTGGCATAATCTTTGAGGAGAAGCATTATGATGTGGAAGTAGGTTGCTTTGTGTGTGATTCACCTGCACGTGCTTTCATAAGAAATGTGAAATCACATACGGGCTATTTCGGCTGTGACAAATGTACACAAGAAGGTGTGTATATTAATAACCGTATGACATTTCCAGAAACTACAGCAGCAATGCGTACCGATGATGATTTTAAACGAATGACAGATGATGCCCATCATCGTGGGCCATGCCCATTGTCTGTTTTACCAGTTGGTCTTGTAACAACATTTGTGTTTGATTACATGCACTTGGTGTGTCTGGGAGTCGTTCGTAAACTATTAAAATTTTGGCTGTCTGGTACACTGCGCAAGACCGATACTTCAGCTAGTCGACTGCCTTCACATAGTGTGACCATGTTATCAAACAGACTTGTGAATCTGGCTAGTTTCACTCCGCAAGAATTTGCCCGTAGACCCAGGTCTGTTTCAGATATAGACCGTTGGAAAGCGACAGAATTTCCGCCAATTTCTTCTGCACAGTGGCCCTGTCATATTATCGGGTATCTTAACAGAGAATGTTTACAATCACTTTATGCTTCTTTTTACTGGGATCACTCTGTTAGCATTGCCTGTATTTTTGTCTGGATCATGAAAATGTTGATTATGCTCACTCCTTACTCTGCATGTTTGTTCAATTAGCAGGAGTTTATATAGTTCTGACTTTTTAGTTTACAATGTGCATGGTCTAACTCATTTGGCAGAAGATGTTAAAAGACATGGGTGTCTTGATAATTTTAGTGCATTTCCTTTTGAGAATGAGTTGAAAACCTTGAAAGGGCTAGTACGGAAAGCAGGAAACCCACTAGCACAGTGTATAAGACGTTTGAGTGAGCAACGCAGCTTTTCTTCGCATACAAAGTCTGCTGTTGATTTTGCAACATTTGTGCCGTCAGTTGAGCACAATTGTGGACCAATCCCATTTGGATTTGAAGATGCTATGCAGTTTATGAAATTAAAAGCCAGTAAATTTAAGTTGAATGTAAAGCGGTCACCAGCGGATTCTTGTGTTAGCATAAGAGACAAAGGTCCTGTGCTTGTAGTGAATGTACTCTTGCAGCATAAATCCATGTATGTTGTGTGTCAACAGTTTAAGCGATTATCTGATTTATTTGTCCATCTGTTGCCATCTTCAAAACTTGGCATTTACAAAGAACTGTCTAAAGAACTGTTTGTTGCTTCTGTCTCAGACATTGCTTCTAAGTGTTTTTGTTTTTGCTGTGACGTTGATATGTCAGATAAGCAGTACAGTGTACAATGTTTTTCCAATTATGCATACTAGTGCCACACCTATTTAAATTTATTATTTGTAAATCGGTGCCGTAACTTACAATTCTGTGGAGAGATTTTATTTCAAGACCCCCTTACCCGTCTCGTGTACCATTCAGATTTTCAATGCACGCCTACGCTGACGACGTACAGGCCTATTCATCCTGCCAACCGTCCGACGCCGGTAATCTTCAAACTCGCCGAGGCCTGCATTGTGGCTGTTCGGGCCTGGACTGATCGGAACCGACTATCACTGAATCCGGCCAAGACCGAGTTCCTGTGGCTGACCACACCGCGCAGGCAGCACCTCATCCACCGTTCCGAATTCCACGTCGACGGTGCGGTCGTCGCCCCCAGTAGACAACTGCGTCTACTTGGGGTTCTTCTCGATGAGACACTTACGTTCGGCGGACATTTGGACAACACCATCCGGTCCTGTTACCATCACCTGCGCCGGATAAGAGAGGTCCGTCGCTACTTGCCTACTTCGGCAGCGATAGACTTGGTTCGCGCACTAGTCGTCTCTCGGGTGGATTATTGTAACAGTGTGCTGTTTGGACTACCGGTCGGTCAACTTAATCGATTGCAGTCGGTCCTGAATGTCTCGGCCCGCCTGGTGTTCGGTGCTAGATGGAGCGGCCATGTAACGCCATTCCTTAGAGATCGGTTGCACTGGTTGCGGGTCCCTGAGCGTGTGGAGTTCAAGCGCCACTGGCTCACGTTCCGTGCGCTGAATGACCCCTACTGCCCTGCGTATCTGTCGGAACTAATCACCCGATCGACGACAGTACCACGTCGCTCCCTTCTCCGTTCCGGCGCCAGCAATCATCTCGTCGTCCCCCCTCCGCTCAAGACAGCGGGGCTAGGAGACCGGTCCTTTCGTCGTGGAAATCCGGCGTCGTGGAACCTGCTCCCGATGGCTGTGACAACCGAGACCTCTCCGGATCGGTTCCTACAACATCTCAAGACGCATTTGTTTAATGTTTCGTTCCCTGTACAGCGCCTTTGACTTTAGTCACTTAGCTATGTTACTGCGCTTAAGAAATTGTCAAGATTAATAATAATAATAATAATAATCTGGTGTGCCTTGGTTCACCTTAAATTGATGGGATAAGAATTTACTTCCACCTAAAATCTTCAACATTGGTGGCCTTCTATTATTATAGTTGTTGTAATTATATATTACGAAGATATGACATATATTTAGTAGTTTAAGAAGGAGCCAGTTTGATTAATGATTTTTAATTACATCTGCAAATACTATTTATATTTGCAAAGGCCTAGTAGTCTCATTAATTGTTATATTTGTTTAATGGTGTAAAGTATACTTTAATGGAAAGTGAATCAAATATAATTATTCAATCTTTGTTTTCCAAATGTTTTATATATTTTAAGTTATATATCTGTAAAATTATGCTTATATTATGAACACTACATGTTGCAGTTATGACACATTTGTTCAGCAGTTATTGTTTGATGCAAGTGTGAAGATAATGTATACAGTTGTGGAATGGTTGGATTCAAATCCAATTGAAGTGTCTGTGGTTCCAACTAAGTGGTTGAGCAAGGACAAAGACGGTTCTTGGTTATGTTGTTGGCCTTCTTCAGTTCACAGTGGCGACAAAGCGATTCGAAACTGTAGTGATGCACACCGAGATTGGAAAAAATATCGCGTCAACAGCATTACAACAGCAGGTATGCATGCGTTATATTTTTGCCGGATCATTAGAATTTTTAATCGACGATCTTATCTTTATTTATGCAGAGCCATGTTGGAGTAGGCTTGTGCATGATATAATGGGCATAAAAGTGTATATTAATCTTCATATTAACGTTTTTGAATGGCTCATGCTGCAAAGTCAACAAGGTGAAAATCGTTACTGACAGAATAACAGAGATAATTGCCCAAAAAAAGGAAAATTCGCGTTTAGTATGTTTTATTCGATAATAAAATAGTATGATGCCTCTAATCTTGTTCTGCTGTTGACTGATTATGTGTCAAACCAAGTCTCTGCATGTGAGGACATTAAGGCATCGCGTACAAATGACTGGAAATATTTTGTTAAGATAATGAATTCATTGTGGTTTTTTCTTTTAACATTGATCGAAAAAGTAACCCACATTTTGAATCATGACGGATGAGAGAAACATGGTGCGGCATTCTGATTGTATAAAACTGGTGTTCGTTGCGTGTTTGTAGATCCAGAATACATTTCTCATTTTGTTTGTATTTTTCAACAGCCGACCATTTATAGTAGCATGATTACCTCCTTGTAATTTCATTGATATAAATTCGTTTTGTGCCTCTTTAAATTTGCAGACAATTATACAGATGCTTTGAAGAAAGCTAAACGTGCAGAGTCGAAGACCGATGCAGAAGAATCCTGCAATGAGAAAACATCACGCCGCGGCCGTTGCCGAATTCAACTCACAGATTCCGAAGATGATGCCAGCACGCCTGCTTTGAAACTGAAGAAAAGTGTACAAACAGCCAGAACATTATTGTGTCTACCATCAGTACCTCCTGGACTCTGTTCAAATTCAGTGCCAGTTACAGGTATTAAATTTACTTTTTATATGATTTTATTACTATTTTCATACAGTTTTCAAATATAATATATAATATATCTAAACAAAGTTCTTACGATTATTATAAAGTTTAGCATTAGCCGATTTAATCAAATTACGAAAAGAAATATAACATTGTAATTTTATTGTGAGGGCCTACGTAATTAACAACACAATTATGCAGCCATCTTAACAGAATCCCTCATTGATATTAAACTTTTGGTGGTATATTATTTAGAGTCTTCCGTAGGTCATGCCGATCTGCCTTCGCCACAAGTGCAGTCGAGTTCTGTCGGTTCCACACCTAATCGTACGGGCTCATTTATTGCAACTTCTACTATGCAAGGTATTGATGGTTTATTGAACACTTTTTATATGATTTTGTAATTATTTTGTAGCACATTTGTCGGTTCACTAATAATTACAATAATATTAAAAATCAATGGTTTACTGCACAGATCAGAAGATTCTCCCAACATCCACTTTCTTCATTCCGATGCAGTATTCGCACCTAAAGTGGCGAGATGGCCTGCTAAACTATTACAGTTGACATGCTTAGAAGTGAAGTACATTTATGTTACATATTTCGTTGTGTTATTGTTTAAAAGAGAAAAGTATTAGTTTGTTTAAAGTATTATTGAGCAGATTAAATGTACTAAGTAAGAATAGTTAAGTTCGACTGTTGTGATAACTTGAATGTACTTAGTTTATTGCGTATAATTGTCATTAGTTAAGTTTTGCGAGTTGTACGCATTGATTTCTGTTGTTACACATTATGATTACCCTCACGGATTGGGGTCCGCTATGATAAGAATGAGGACATTCTACAAAATAAGTCCGGGGTAATGTAGCAGAATTGATATAGATAAGTATATAAGTGCAATAATATATGTAGAAGGAAAGTTGGCACTCCTAACTCCGGTCCCAAATTATTCAAGTAATTTCTTATTTACATACTTATGAAAATATGGCCGGTCGACCAGCAGCGGCGAGACAAATAAGCGATTTTGTAATAGAACAAGCTGATTTAAATGTTATAGATATTACACCGAAAGAATTATATAAAATTATGGAGTCAAAGGAGGAATGGCTGAAGTGGCTTGCAAGCCATCGTTTGATACGGAATTCCGTGGATTGTCATCGTTGTGCACATCCGATGTCATTAGTTGCTCATTCTGAAGTTTCAGATGGATTCTCTTGCGTTGTCGACCGTGTAACACCCGTTGTAGTGTTAAGACCGGTTCATTTTTTCGCAAACTGTGACATATCTTCTGAGCGAATTGTGATGATGATGTTCTACTGGCTCTTCGAGGTGAAATGCAAACATGTGATGCTCTTCGAAAACGTAAAAAGTTGGGACATAATTGTTAACTACAACAACTACTATCGCATAGAGTGTTATAATTGGCTACTCCGGAACTACAACTCGCAATTTGGAGGAATAGATGTAAACGGTGCATCAATTTTTGTTGAAGTGGACGAAAGTTACTTTTTCCGTCGCAAGTATAATCGCGGACAAGGACGTCGCGGTAAATGGGTGGTTGGTATGGTTGAGCGTGGCACTGGTCGTTGTTGGCTTGAAGTTGTTGCCAAGCGTGATGCTGCAGCACTTGAACGCATTATTAATGATCATATTCTACCAGGAACTACGATCGTCACTGATGCGTGGAGAGGATACAACAACGTTGGTCAACTGAGAAATGGAGTATATACGCATGAGGTCGTTATTCACGCCAACGAATTCGTCCACACGATTCACCGCGAAATTCACACAGAAACAATTGAGGGGCTGTGGATGCAAGCTAAACGCAAATTGCGTTATCAAGGCGGAACTAGTCGTGGATTGTTTGCTAGCTATTTAGCTAGGGCGGAGCTACACCTAGGCCCGGTCATTCTCATCTCCTTTAATATCTCGTTTTAAAAATGTTTATATCTGGCGTCTATGATTAAACTTCATTAATTGCGCTCAACAACCGATCAAGGACATCATGGAAGTATTTTTCTCATTCAATTTTACTCATATCATTAAGCAATTTCAAGTTTTCGAAATAATAGTATCAGTCTAACAATAAAACTGAGCTTTAATGTCATTGGTCAGTGGTCATTCAAAAGTTGTAACTCGATCGCCTCAGTCCATCTGCCATTCCACTGCAAACTGGAAGCAGTGACTCATCGCTTTATCATTCCAGTAGCAAGTGCCCGCCACGTCTGTAGTTCTATTTTTAACCCTAACCCTAGCTGAGCTCCACATACTAACATTGGTCTGGTACTTATACTTTGCTGACTCTGTGAGTCGACCCACAGATCGAAGCACCTTGACCAGAGCCGGATTAACCATGTTGCATATGTTTCAATTGAAACGGGCCTACTCATAAATATTTCTTATTTTTCTTATTATTTCCAAAAATTTTCTGTCTGTTTAAGACAAGATTGTTTACTTTTAGTGTTTTGGGACTTAAACTTAATCCGCTAGGAGCGCTGATGCTTGTTTTCTGGCCTTCGTACAGTGTGAGGCCGTATTCAGACTTACGGCACTGTGACGTCATATCCGTTACCGATTGTGGCATTTGTTGTGCTGTGAATTATAGTGTTACGGTATCTGAAATTAAACTTAAAGTTTAGTATTATAATATAGTTTAACGAAATTAAATACTAAATAGTTAATTAATAAACAATTACAAATTGGAGAAAATGAAAAAATTTGAATCTGGCGCACAGAAGCGCAAAAAGATACGTCTTTTTGAAAAGGCAGCACAGTCACAACGTGGATCGATTGATCATTTCATTAACCCATTAGTGCCTACTGCACCCTATTAGGGTGCACTTGATTGCAACAAATACATTCATGCATCTTACTTGCTTATTTTAGTCTAGTCACGTTTTCCTGTTCAGGAATACTTCCCTATTATCGTCCGGTAGTTAATTTTTAAAGTTTGTATGAAAATTGCACAGTTTTAGGAGGAAATTGAAAAATGTCTACTTGCAAAGTTTCAAAGAAAGGGTGAGCTCCTGTTCCATTTTATGTTTCAAGTTCTGTATAAAGTTAATATAGCTTCAGACTGTGTAAAATGTGAGCATTTGAAGGAATATTTTTGAAAAAATTAATTAAATATTTTTCCATGATTTTCAGCCTTGAAATGTTGCGCACCCTAATAGGGTGCTGTAGGCACAAATGTGTATAGTCACATACGTGTACATGTAATGTTGCAAACTATCAATTACTCAATTTCATGCATTTTAGGCCTATGTGTTGATAGGTTCACAACCCAAGAGGTCATATCCATGCTAGAGGATGAACATTTTCTGGAAGCTAACATCTACTTGCAGCCTCCTGAAGACGGACAGGCATCGGATGAGGACAGCGATCTCGAAAATGGATGTAATGCTGATCATCTCAGCAGGCCGCAGCTTGCAGCACCAGCTATGTTTACTATAAACTACGGCAACCAAGTCAAGAATAGCCTGCAGTCCGATGAAGAAAGTGATTCAGACAGTGAAGCGATGGAGGAATCACGTGGCGAAAGAAGTGGACTACGACCTGAAGTCGCTGAATCTCAGGTGAATTTGCGTTCATCTTCCATTCCAGAGAGACGTGAGTATAAGTGGACGAAAAAGAGCTGAAGTCAAGACAATTTTCACCAAAACCCCAAGAACAAAAGTTTATCAACAGCCTTTCACCGACTGAAATTTTCAACTTGTTCTTTGATGATGAAGTCATTGAATTTCTTGTAAACATGACTACATTATATGCTCAGAAAGTGAAAGGCAAGCACCTGTTCAGCACTGATCCTTCCGAAATGCGTCTATTTCTTGCCATGCTGCTCCTCACTGGATATGTTGTGTTACCACGCCGGCGGATGTACTGGGAACCATCAACAGACGCATTCAATGAAGCAATGTCGGAATGTATGACGAGAAATCGTTTTGAAGAGTTACTATCTGTGTTTCACCTTTGTGACAATGACGCGCTGAATCCACTGGACCCCATGACGAAGATAAGGTTATTTTATGCGATGATCAATGAACGATGTTTGATTTGCTTCAACAATACGGAACAACTTAGCATTGATGAGGCAATGCTTCCATACTACGGCCGTCACAGCAGTAAACAGCGGATAGTCGGTAAGCCGGTTCGGATGGGGTACAAAATGTGGGTTAACCCAAACTTGGCCCGCAGGCTGATTTTATTTGGCCCATGAAAATATTTGTTTTAAATTTTTTTTAGAAAAGTTTATGAGTGAAATTGGTTTGATGCAGAATCTTTTTGGAGTTTAAAAATAGCTTAGATGTAGAATCATAGATTCTGAGTTTTGCTGGCGTGACAAATGAAAGAGCATAAATCTTTTTTGGTTTTCGTTGATGTTGACCGAACCAGTATTTCGACGCACTACATCAACAGCAGGAGATTACTACCGTCATATACTCAACTAGCATACTTGCATTAATTAGCAAAACCATCGGCAAATTTATGAGTAGCTTTGGTTGCAGATTTAAAATCAGATGTTGCTAAACTGGTAAAAATAAATGTCACATATCATCAGCTTCCATGTCTACATCGACCGTCATCTAATTTTATATGTTTTCAATTTTAATTCAGTTCTTTGCCATTAACAGATTTTTAAATTTAACTGTTTCTGTTAGACATGACTAGAATACGGTTTGCCATAGTTGCAACGATAGGTTGCAATCAATGTAAATAATGTAATGATTGAATGGCCTTTAATATTTTCCTCATTTTACTTCAGATTGTTAGATAGCTCAGATTTCGGACTATAATATTGACAAGCATTTTTGCATTTGGCCCGCGAGGACATGGGAGACATGTCATTTGGCCCGCTGCCTGAAAAGTCTTGACACCCCCTGGTATAGGGGGTCAGGCATTCAATGAGGGGAAGAAACAAGCCCCCTTAACCCCCCACACACAATGTATCACACAAAGCAATGGCAAAAGTTTCCCACAAGTATCATGCCTATTGCAGATAAATTAAATAATGGTTTTCATATGCGCAGAAGTGCCTACTTAATTATTAAACTTCTCACTGCATTACACAGGATATTCAGTCTTTACAAATGTAAATGATTCAGCATACACAACAATTTGTATGGTGCTAGTACAAAATGTCCATGAACAAAATGTAACCCTAACTCTAACCCTAAACTGTGATATTTTGTTCGCTGCCATTTTGTCCGGCCATGATTTGTATAGCTTTAATTAAACAAAATCAACAGTTCGTTTTTAAAGCAGTGTATAGCAACTCATCTAACAACGGAACCATCTGACTATCATTCTTGTACTGTTCACAATGTCTTTTTTAACAGTTTAGGCATAAGCTTCATTTTATTACTTGATTTGGACACGTGTGCATAATGGAAAACAACTGATGGCCATACAAAGCTCTTCACACAAAGACAGGGAAAGAGAAGAAAAAAAGGACCAAGAAAACGGTGGATTGACAACATCAAGGATGTGGAGCCGCCATTGCATCTAAACAACTTTGAAAATCTGTCAGTATGACTGACTTAACACGTTTAAAACTATAATGCTTCAGAAAATATAGAGCTCTAAACTAAAATCAAAGACAGCAATGGTACACTTTTATGTTCACATTGTATAATGATGCAATAAATTCAAAACTGCAAGTAGGTTCATATAAAATACTTGAACTCTTGAATTAGGCCATGTACAAGTTTTAAAATGAACACAAATATAAGGTATCAATTCTTCATGAAAAGAGCCAAGTCAAAATGTTTCAGCTGCCATAAGTAACATGAAACATGATCTAATTAACCAACAGAGATGGCATGTGTGCTCCATAAGGCTCGCAATGCTGTAACTAAATAAAAAGATCTGCCTACTGACGAGTCTCTCAAATAGCAACACACACACACACACACGCACAAACAAGCAAGCAATGGCAAAGGTTTCCCACAAGTATCATACCTATTGCAGATAAATTAAGTAATGGTTTTCTTAAGTGCAGAAGTGGATATTTGATGCTTATGGTACTTAATAAACTTCTCACTGCATTACACAGGAATATTCACTCTTTACAAATGTAAATGATTCAGCATACACAAAATTTGTATGGCTTGAATTGAACAACATCAACAGTTCATATTTAAAGCAGTGTACAGCAACTCATCTAACAACTGAACCATCTGACTCTCACTCTTGTACCATGTCTTTAATAAACGTTTAGGTATAAGCTTCATCTAATTACTTGATTTAGACACTTGTGCATAATGGAAAACAACCGATGGTCAAGCAAAGCCCTTCATGCAAAGACAGGAAAAGAGAAGAAAAGGACCAAGAAAACGGTAGACTGACAACATTAAAGAAGACCTAGAACCCAAATCAATATCGCAAAAGCTGAAAGACCACTATTGAAAGAAAAGATTTGGAAACATTTCCCATCTAGCTATTGTCACAATAATCTGGCAGACAGGCAAGATGATGATGATGACAGCAACTCATCCAACTGAATCACCTGACTATCATCCTTGTAATACAATTTTAGGTAAAAACTTCATCCTACGCGTTGCTTTTTCGGTTCAGTAATATCTACAATAAAAACAGGACTTTTGTTAAAACAGAAAACCTGCATTTACAGTATCAGTCAGTCATCTTAATGCTACTCTTCAATCTATGATAACCAAGAATTTTTATAAACATTTCACTACCAAATTTCCATCAAGCAGAAAATGATTGAGCTCAAATTAGCAACATTTAAATATTAAAATAATGGCACTCAAATTTTTGGAATAGTAAATTATGTAATGTATGCAATATCTTGTCAATTCTCTTCAGCACATTTCCGCCATACTCGAGCATTTTCTGCCTTATTTTGTGTGCCAATGACCACCCAGTTATTGCATGTGCTCTGGTAATTGTGGTGTGTGTGTGGTGTGTGCAGCTACTTTGTCAGGTATTTATTATTGTGGCCTCGTTTAGTAGACAGCTATATATCAGGTTCACTCTCTATCGTCACTAATATATCAAAGCACACTGAAACTTGACATATACGAGGTTTTATTGTATGACTTATGCAGCGGATTTTAATTTCTGAGTGGGTGGACTTATACATTGTTGAATTTGGAGCCTCTTTACTTGTGTAGCCGCTTCACACTGCGCGGATTTATACTTTGTTTACGTTACAACAGATCTCATTCAAGTTCTTGGTTGCCTAATCTTTGGTTTTACCAGAAATCTTATGGCAAAACCTTACTATAGGCCTGCATTCTATTCACCGCAAATCTTATCATCATCATCATCCATAAAATACTTTGCTGCGACTGCCTACCTGGATGTACGTTCTTGACACCACGGACAACGAATTACGGACTATGGATTTCACCCAGATTGAGCGACCGTCAATAAGTTGGTGCATTTCGTCTTACTTACTTACGTTTGGCTAATAGCAACTGCACTGTTCTGCTAACGCGTGATAGTCGTGTCTAAATTGTATCAAGTATCTAAAACTCGCCTAAATACAAAAGCGCGACGGAGTCAACACTCAACAATCACCTTCGTCTGTGTCCTCTTCGTCATCCTCGACTTCTTCGTCGTTTGTATATTTTAGTTGTTTTCCATCTGAAACGTTATTTTCTTTTCAACCAACTCCGTGAGCGATGCATTGATCGTCTTCTGAATGGCTTTGATCGCCAATGTCAACGCAGAGAGACCGCGCAAGTGATCCACAGCTTCATTAAACGACTCTACGTAACCAGAGTTTAACGTCAGTCGTGCGGTTATTTCGGCCATTCTGTCTCATTTAAAACTTAAAATTTTACAGTTACTTAATAATATTGTCAATAACCAATAACAAATATTTCAAAAACGGAAATCGGAAATGAACATAGATATATATTTTGTGAGCGTGTGCCATAGAAATCATAGACGAATAGAATACTAACTATTCGAGACAAGCCTACATTATAATGTGATTTTAAGTGGTTTAGGAGGCTAAGTAAGCCTGTGTGAAAACCACTGATGTAACCATTCGCATTCAATAACCTAGTTTATCTAGATAGCCTTTGAATCCGTTCACTGTTTCAACTGTCACTCCCACCTCATCCAAACTGTTCCATTTGTCCACAACCCTTGCACTAAAAAAGTTTTTCTTTCTTGGACCAACCCTCTGCTTAAAACATTTTGCACTTGTGGCCTCTTGTGCTGCTATAGTGTGCCAATGTAAAGAATCGATCATATGGCACATCTACTTTCCCAGTCATTATTTTGTATGTTTCTATCAAATCCCCTCTTTCTCTTCTCCTTTCTAATGTTGTCAGTCCACAATATTGAAGTCTTTTTTCGTAGCTTAAATTATGGCACCCATTGACCATCTTCGTTGCTCGTCTTTGCACTTTTTCTAAAAGTTCTATATCTTTTTTCAAGAATGGATTCCAAGCCTGAACACAGTATTCCAGATGAGGCCTTACTAATGACTTATAAAGTTTAATGATTATCTCTTTGTCACGACTCACAATTGTCCTTTTCACCATTCCCAAAATTTGGTTTCCCTTTTTTGCTGCCTCCATGCATTGGTGAGATGGATTCATACTTCTATGGGTGATTATCCCCAAGTCTCTTTCTTTTTCTGTTGTGGTTAGAACCTTCCCCCCTAAAGAATATTCATTACCATTTGAACTGAAGTTGCAGGCTTGCACTCTTGTAATCTTGCGTGCAGGATAGGCAGTGGCGGCTACCCCGGGGGGAGGTCCCGTGCCTCATATTGAGTGCCTAGCCCCCTGTCGGGACCCTATACTTAATGCTACATACATTAAACAACAAATGGCTGGTCCTCCATGATTACCCACACCGCAAGCCAGTGCTGAATGATCGCTGGCAAACTGCGGGCAATTTGACATAAGCCAAGCCTGGTATGCCAAACCAGAGCCAGCTCTGGCCCAGTGGCTATCGGCCGACAATAGGCAGACCAACCCTGAGTCGATTTAGGCGTGCCACCAGAGTACCAGACAAGACTGTAGTAAAACGTGTTTAGATATTGAATTTATCGCCGGTTTTTCTAACTTAATTGTTATCAGCGTATGTGTGTGAAAAGACTGAAACCTGGAAGTAGTTGATATAGTATCATGCACACAGATCGCGATCATCATGCAGGTCTTATAAATATCGGTTTTCATATTTAAAACTTATATATACTTATTTTAAACTACTTCAATTTTTTCTATTTCAAAGAAGCTGTATTTTATCCTACTCCGAAATATATTTTAATTCATGTACATATTAATTGATATTGAATTTGTAGTGCTGTTACGGTTTCACCTCGAGCAGTCTCGGTCGGTTTCGGTTCGGTTTGGACCGAAAAACCGCGGTTTCGGTTAGGGTTTTTAACCCTAGGTTAGGGTTAGGGTTAACCCTAACTCTAACCCTAGGGTTAGCGATAGGTTAACCCTATGACCTCTTTTTGCTTTCAAGGATTTTGGAGAGGAAAAATGATACAATTATGACCTCTTTTTGCTTGTCAGGATTTTTCGAGAGGAAAAAAATACAAGAATGACCTTTTGAGGACTTTAATAAGAAATAAAAATAAAATGACTTTACGCGATTTTTTTGAAAATGGGGTCGGCCCGTTGTGACATCATATTTTAGGGGTCCGACGTTGCGTGACGTAGGGGGGTAAAAAGTGACAAAATCGCGTGACGTCATTTATGGACGGCCCCTTTATTTATGTCACCTCTTTTCAGTTGATCATCATCATCATCATCAGCTCATAGTCCCCTCAGGAACCGTCGAGACCAGTAGCATGCTGAACGATTCTTTTCCAATTTTCGCGGTCTTGTGCCGCATGTATTGCCTCTCAAGATTTAATCCCGTCCACTCTCTGATGTCGTCGAACCATCGTCTCCTGGGCCTTCCAGGAGGGCGTGTTCCCTCCATTGCAACGTTCAGAATTCTCTTCTCCTCCATGCGACTGACATGACCAAACATCTGGAGCTTCCTTTCTTTGATTGTGTTGATCACATCACTGTCGATCGCGATTCTTCTCCTTACTTCTTTATTCGTGATTTTCATTCCCACCATATCTTGAGAAGCCGTCGGTAGCATCGCATTTCAAAAGCCAGGAGTCGCCTGCAGTCATCCTTTTTCAGTGTCCAAGTCTCGCCTCCATAAAGGAGCACAGAGAAGAAGACACAGACTCGTAAAAGTTGAGCTTTGTCTTGAGGGAGATCTTTCCAGAGCTCCATAGTTTGCCAAGGCGACCCAATGCTGAGCTGGCCAGACCAATCCTCCTCCTAATCTCCTGACTACAATTCCCATCTGCACGCACCAAGCTTCCCAGATATACAAACTGCTTTTCAGTTGATGCAAATGCCAATAGGCCTAATTTTAAACTCGTCATGATTTAAAGTGGCTTAGAAGGCATTATTGCACGTGTGAAAGCCACTAGGGGCACTAACACGGCTTGAACCCGCTCCGTTAGCCTCAGGCATATATTTCTAGGATTGTGGATTTGGGGGTGGGGGTGTCTACCTCAATTTTGAAGGTGTCCGGAGCTAATTGGCAGTCCACACTAAACTGGCACTGCGCGACACTACTAATGCAGCCATTTTAAAATTGTTTTTACTGATTTCAATAATGACGTCAGACTCTGACTCACCATAGAAATATAGACATGCCAGAAGAACAACACTCGTTATTTTAGCGTTTAAAAGCTGTGCATTGATTGAACTGCATTCAAAATGCATTAAATGCATTGAAAAAAGAGATCATAGGGTTAGTGTTAACCCTAACCCTAACCTAGGGTTCTAACCCTAGGTTAAGGTTAGCGTTAACCCTAACCTAGGGTTAAATCGGAAGAAAACCGTCCAATTTGCATGGTCAAAACCGCGGTTTCGGTTCGGTTTTGACCGAAAAACCGCGGTTTCGGTTCGGTTAACCGTAACAGCACTATAAATTTGTCAAGTGATTGTTAAAGAGTCTGACATTAATTAAAACAACAATTTTTTTACAATTATATTTACTTATTTACTCAGTAACTATTAATAGTCCTTTTACTCTACCGCCATTTTCGAAAGAGGTTGTATATTTTACATTTTAACGTTCAATTTGATTTTCCATTTTATTTGCCCAATTTTATCATCCATAATTGAGTGGGCCAGTGCAATAATGGAGTAAGTAGCATTTTCTAAAGTTCCGGGTATAGTGGCCAGTATGACCCTGTATTGCGTGCTTGACGTCATGCAAGAGTGAAGTGCAATATTGAACAGCAGAGGTGCCATCTAGCGTGTCACAATGAAGTAAGTAACAAGTAATGCTAACTGTTAGAGCAATACTGGAGTAAGTGATTACCGGTGATGTTTACCTTAGCATAGAAGATGAATAATACTTAAGAATTTTAATAATAATGGAAGTAATCGACAACGAAGGTATAAGAAACAATAACTATGTTCTAAAACATAAATATATAGCGAATAATGATGTTATATTAAACGGAATTTAAATGCATTTAGAGAGCGAAGTTAACGTGTCGAAGATGAGCGATAATGAGCTTTTTATAACGCAATATTATTGTAAAATGTGAAGTTGTGATTAAATCAGTTATACATACACAAATTACTTAATTAGAATCTAATTAATAACTCAGTCTTTTAATCGCGTAATTTTTTTTCGCGACAGATACATTGTCATACAATGGATCCGATAATTCCGTTCTTGATCCAGACTATGAACCTGATTCGCAGTCGGTTTCCAATCAGACTACAGTGCCAGAAGACGAGGATAATGACATTGTGACAGATGAACCTCAAGATACAGCAGAAAATAAATCTCAAGCCCGAGGTAGAAAGAGAGTTCGAGATGTGAGCAACTGGCAAAGAAATATGCGAAAACGAATGAAAAATTCAGGTCAAGAGTACATTGGAGTAGATGGAACGGTGAAAAGGGCTAAGCTTTTTTCACAGCACCACTGCAAATGTCGATTCAAATGCAGTGAAAATATTTCAGCAGCTGTACAGGAAGAAATTTTTCACTCATTTTGGCGGCTTGGTTCATGGGAACAGCAGACCAGATTTCTGTTATCTTGTTCCTCACAGAGTAAGCCAAGAAGGCCATCCAAGGGAGCGGAAAAAAGGAAGCTGTGTAGTAATGTATTCCAGTTAAACGACCACAGAGTATGTTGAGAATTTTTTCGAAAGACTATTGGCATTTCTGAAGGGCGATTACACAGAGCACTTCTAAGAAAACGTGTTTCGGTTCCATGCCCAATCGATCAGCGAGGGAAACATGGCAACCATAGAACTGTTCCGTCTGAGCTGTTGGTAGAGGTTCGACAGCACATTTAGTCTTTTCCACGCTACAGGAGTCATTACTGCCGACGAGATAGTATTCATCGAATGTATTTCAGTCCTGGGCTAAATCTCAACTTAATGTACAATCTGTACGTTGAGAAGTGTAAGGAAGATCAGAGGCATTGGGTTAAAAAGTGGTGTTACGCAAAAATTTTTAACGAAGAGTTCAATATTTCGTTTCGGTTGCCTACTACTGATACATGCAGCACTTGTGATCGACTAAGCATGTCAGTTGAAAACAGTGATGGGACCGCGAAGAAATTGGCTGAAACGCAGAAAGAATTGCATTTGAGAAAGGCTGATTTGGCTAGAGATAGTTACAAAACAGACACTATGACATTGTCTTCTGATGACAACAAGCGCTGTATTGTATTTGACTTGCAGAAAACAATGCCTACACCGCATTTGAACACCAATAAGGTTTACTACATGAGACAGCTTTGGACTTATAACTTAGCTGTTCACGACACAACAGTCGACCATGCATGGATGTATATGTGGGATGAAACTGTCGCTTCACGCGGTTCTAGTGAAGTAGCATCATGCTTACTGCACTATTGTAAGACTTTACCACAGAATGTAAAGCATTTGACGGCGTACAGTGATTGCTGTGGAGGGCAGAATAGGAATGAAAACATTGCACTAACGTGGATGTATATTGCTCAGTCGCCTGAATATTCCATTGAAATGATCGATCACAAGTTTTTTGAGCCGGGTCACTCCTATAATGTTTGTGATCAAGATTTTGGATTAATCGAGAAAAAGAAGCGGCACACTCAAAATGTATGGAATCCTGAAGGATGGCGGGATCTTGTAGCTTGTTCGAGTAAAAAGTTTACAGTGGTTAAAATGGAACAGAAGGACATGAAGTCACTTGGATTATTTAAAATGCAGACAACGTGCCGTAAAAAGGCAGACGACGGAGCAAATGTGGCATGGTTAAATCTGAAATGGACGAGTTTCTCGCGTGACAATCCATACATAATGTCTTTTAAGCACACGCTTAGTTCTGAGTATGTTTTTCGTTGTCTAAATTTTCGCAAGGTGGGAAAATCAGGAGTATTACCTGAGCTCGGATTGTTGTACAGTGAGCCAAGGGCACTGAAGAAATGTAAGGTAAGCGATCTGAGGAAGTTATTAGTTTTGTGCCACCTGTGTACCACGACTTTTACAATGCAATAAGGTCGGAAGCAGATGAAGCAGATGCAACAGAAAGCATTAGTGAGTTACAAAGTGATGATGAAAGCAGCGAAGATAGTAGGATGATGCAAAGGGATGAAACAGTTGCTGATGATACAAGTGTAACAAAAGTGAGAATAAATGCTTGTAAGAGCAGAAGTAGGCCTAAGCAGAAGGGAAACAAGACTAAGACAGGATCAAAAAAGTTGACAAAGAAGAAAACAGACGAGCAACCTGACAGTAGTGCTGACATTTCAGGCAAGAGGATTCAACGTACGAAGCAACTACCGAAAAGACTGGCCGATTTTTAAACTACGTCGAACATAGTCGGACATAAACTATATGTGATGATGTTCTATGTAAAAGTACTTACTTTTGAACTTATCAGTGATTATTCATTAAACTAGCATTGCAGTTTGAAGTATTTATGAATTAGTCGTTTAATACAAAAGTGGAGTAAGTTCAAGTTGATAATGCAATAGTGGAGTAAGTGAATTTTACCCCATACTTTTACCCAGTATGAATAATGCCACGGATGCCGTATTTTGTGATTAATTGGTGCCTAATTAGATCTATGATTGTGTATCGTCGCTAATTTGAAAACTCCATACTATTAATTTGCACACTTTATACAAGCTTGTTTTGTCATTTTCTCGCATTTGATAAAATTGTACTTACTTCACTTTTGCACTGACCCACTCAATTAATCCTTCTGAGTTAATATTAAATCTACTTTTGTCATTATATATAACAGCTATAAATATGGATCCAGATTATCGGAGTCGTCATGGGCAGTCATACATTTCAGCTCGTAGACGTATTAATCGTACAGTAGCGAACACGTTGCATGTGAACACAGTTGAAAATTCTAATTCTGATTTTCAATTGAATGATACCTTTAGCAGTGACACTTCCGATGTTTACCAACAGGATGTGCAGGATATGCAGTCGCGTGGTGATTGTGAACCCCGTGATTATCAATTCCAAAAGCCTGTGAATGCTGATATGAATGAGGCATTAACTGATTGTGATGATTGTAATTCATATGCCAATTATTTCGGTTGGTCTTCATCAGACTCCGAAAGTGAGACATGTGATGAAACAGCTGAGATTCCCCCTATTAATCTTCAGCTAAGTGAATGGGCTGTTGAGCACGGTATCCGGCATTCTGCAATAAATAGTCTGTTGTCTATTTTAAAGCCATTTCATTCATGTCTACCAACTGATGCACGAACATTGCTAAAAACTCCACAGACTTATGAGATTAAGCAGATTAATGGTACTAAAGACCAACAGTACAGTTATTTTGGCATTGTTGCTGGCATCAGTCAATTACTATCGATGTCGTATGTTTCCTATAATAACCTTCTGACATTGCAGTTTAATTTTGATGGTCTTCCATTGTTTAAAAGTTCAAGCATGGAATTTTGGCCCATACTTTGTTTAGTGGAACAATTTGACGGAGCTAGTCCTTTGTCGTAGGATTATATTGTGGCACAAAAAAACATCAAGTGTGGCTGACTATGTTCAGGACTTTGTCAACGAATTATTGAATGTTCTTGATATTGGCATAATCTTTGAGGAGAAGCATTATGATGTGGAAGTAGGTTGCTTTGTGTGTGATTCACCTGCACGTGCTTTCATAAGAAATGTGAAATCACATACGGGCTATTTCGGCTGTGACAAATGTACACAAGAAGGTGTGTATATTAATAACCGTATGACATTTCCAGAAACTACAGCAGCAATGCGTACCGATGATGATTTTAAACGAATGACAGATGATGCCCATCATCGTGGGCCATGCCCATTGTCTGTTTTACCAGTTGGTCTTGTAACAACATTTGTGTTTGATTACATGCACTTGGTGTGTCTGGGAGTCGTTCGTAAACTATTAAAATTTTGGCTGTCTGGTACACTGCGCAAGACCGATACTTCAGCTAGTCGACTGCCTTCACATAGTGTGACCATGTTATCAAACAGACTTGTGAATCTGGCTAGTTTCACTCCGCAAGAATTTGCCCGTAGACCCAGGTCTGTTTCAGATATAGACCGTTGGAAAGCGACAGAATTCCGCCAATTTCTTCTGCACAGTGGCCCTGTCATATTATCGGGTATCTTAACAGAGAATGTTTACAATCACTTTATGCTTCTTTTTACTGGGATCACTCTGTTAGCATTGCCTGTATTTTGTCTGGATCATGAAAATGTTGATTATGCTCACTCCTTACTCTGCATGTTTGTTCAATTAGCAGGGAGTTTATATAGTTCTGACTTTTAAGTTTACAATGTGCATGGTCTAACTCATTTGGCAGAAGATGTTAAAAGACATGGGTGTCTTGATAATTTTAGTGCATTTCCTTTTGAGAATGAGTTGAAAACCTTGAAAGGGCTAGTACGGAAAGCAGGAAACCCACTAGCACAGTGTATAAGACGTTTGAGTGAGCAACGCAGCTTTTCTTCGCATACAAAGTCTGCTGTTGATTTTGCAACATTTGTGCCGTCAGTTGAGCACAATTGTGGACCAATCCCATTTGGATTTGAAGATGCTATGCAGTTTATGAAATTAAAAGCCAGTAAATTTAAGTTGAATGTAAAGCGGTCACCAGCGGATTCTTGTGTTAGCATAAGAGACAAAGGTCCTGTGCTTGTAGTGAATGTACTCTTGCAGCATAAATCCATGTATGTTGTGTGTCAACAGTTTAAGCGATTATCTGATTTATTTGTCCATCTGTTGCCATCTTCAAAACTTGGCATTTACAAAGAACTGTCTAAAGAACTGTTTGTTGCTTCTGTCTCAGACATTGCTTCTAAGTGTTTTTGTTTTTGCTGTGACGTTGATATGTCAGATAAGCAGTACAGTGTACAATGTTTTTCCAATTATGCATACTAGTGCCACACCTATTTAAATTTATTATTTGTAAATCGGTGCCGTAACTTACAATTCTGTGGAGAGATTTTATTTCAAGACCCCCTTACCCGTCTCGTGTACCATTCAGATTTTCAATGCACGCCTACGCTGACGACGTACAGGCCTATTCATCCTGCCAACCGTCCGACGCCGGTAATCTTCAAACTCGGGCCGAGGCCTGCATTGTGGCTGTTCGGGCCTGGACTGATCGGAACCGACTATCACTGAATCCGGCCAAGACCGAGTTCCTGTGGCTGACCACACCGCGCAGGCAGCACCTCATCCACCGTTCCGAATTCCACGTCGACGGTGCGGTCGTCGCCCCAGTAGACAACTGCGTCTACTTGGGGTTCTTCTCGATGAGACACTTACGTTCGGCGGACATTTGGACAACACCATCCGGTCCTGTTACCATCACCTGCGCCGGATAAGAGAGGTCCGTCGCTACTTGCCTCATTTCGGCAGCGATAGACTTGGTTCGCGCACTAGTCGTCTCTCGGGTGGATTATTGTAACAGTGTGCTGTTTGGACTACCGGTCGGTCAACTTAATCGATTGCAGTCGGTCCTGAATGTCTCGGCCCGCCTGGTGTTCGGTGCTAGATGGAGCGGCCATGTAACGCCATTCCTTAGAGATCGGTTGCACTGGTTGCGGGTCCCTGAGCGTGTGGAGTTCAAGCGCCACTGGCTCACGTTCCGTGCGCTGAATGACCCCTACTGCCCTGCGTATCTGTCGGAACTAATCACCCGATCGACGACAGTACCACGTCGCTCCTTCTCCGTTCCGGCGCCAGCAATCATCTCGTCGTCCCCCCTCCGCTCAAGACAGCGGGGCTAGGAGACCGGTCCTTTCGTCGTGGAAATCCGGCGTCGTGGAACCTGCTCCCGATGGCTGTGACAACCGAGACCTCTCCGGATCGGTTCCTACAACATCTCAAGACGCATTTGTTTAATGTTTCGTTCCCTGTACAGCGCCTTTGACTTTAGTCACTTAGCTATGTTACTGCGCTTAAGAAATTGTCAAGATTAATAATAATAATAATAATAATCTGGTGTGCCTTGGTTCACCTTAAATTGATGGGATAAGAATTTACTTCCACCTAAAATCTTCAACATTGGTGGCCTTCTATTATTATAGTTGTTGTAATTATATATTACGAAGATATACATATATTTAGTAGTTTAAGAAGGAGCCAGTTTGATTAATGATTTTTAATTACATCTGCAAATACTATTTATATTTGCAAAGGCCTAGTAGTCTCATTAATTGTTATATTTGTTTAATGGTGTAAAGTATACTTTAATGGAAAGTGAATCAAATATAATTATTCAATCTTTGTTTTCCAAATGTTTTATATATTTTAAGTTATATATCTGTAAAATTATGCTTATATTATGAACACTACATGTTGCAGTTATGACACATTTGTTCAGCAGTTATTGTTTGATGCAAGTGTGAAGATAATGTATACAGTTGTGGAATGGTTGGATTCAAATCCAATTGAAGTGTTTGTGGTTCCAACTAAGTGGTTGAGCAAGGACAAAGACGGTTCTTGGTTATGTTGTTGGCCTTCTTCAGTTCACAGTGGCGACAAAGCGATTCGAAACTGTAGTGATGCACACCGAGATTGGAAAAAATATTGCGTCAACAGCATTACAACAGCAGGTATGCATGCGTTATATTTTTGCCGGATCATTAGAATTTTTAATCGACGATCTTATCTTTATTTATGCAGAGCCATGTTGGAGTAGGCTTGTGCATGATATAATGGGCATAAAAGTGTATATTAATCTTCATATTAACGTTTTTGAATGGCTCATGCTGCAAAGTCAACAAGGTGAAAATCGTTACTGACAGAATAACAGAGATAATTGCCCAAAAAAAGAAAAATTCGCGTTTAGTATGTTTTATTCGATAATAAAATAGTATGATGCCTCTAATCTTGTTCTGCTGTTGACTGATTATGTGTCAAACCAAGTCTCTGCATGTGAGGACATTAAGGCATCGCGTACAAATGACTGGAAATATTTTGTTAAGATAATGAATTCATTGTGGTTTTTTCTTTAACATTGATCGAAAAAGTAACCCACATTTTGAATCATGACGGATGAGAGAAACATGGTGCGGCATTCTGATTGTATAAAACTGGTGTTCGTTGCGTGTTTGTAGATCCAGAATACATTTCTCATTTTGTTTGTATTTTTCAACAGCCGACCATTTATAGTAGCATGATTACCTCCTTGTAATTTCATTGATATAAATTCGTTTTGTGCCTCTTTAAATTTGCAGACAATTATACAGATGCTTTGAAGAAAGCTAAACGTGCAGAGTCGAAGACCGATGCAGAAGAATCCTGCAATGAGAAAACATCACGCCGCGGCCGTTGCCGAATTCAACTCACAGATTCGAAGATGATGCCAGCACGCCTGCTTTGAAACTGAAGAAAAGTGTACAAACAGCCAGAACATTATTGTGTCTACCATCAGTACCTCCTGGACTCTGTTCAAATTCAGTGCCAGTTACAGGTATTAAATTTACTTTTTATATGATTTTATTACTATTTTCATACAGTTTTCAAATATAATATATAATATATCTAAACAAAGTTCTTACGATTATTATAAAGTTTAGCATTAGCCGATTTAATCAAATTACGAAAAGAAATATAACATTGTAATTTTATTGTGAGGGCCTACGTAATTAACAACACAATTATGCAGCCATCTTAACAGAATCCCTCATTGATATTAAACTTTTGGTGGTATATTATTTAGAGTCTTCCGTAGGTCATGCCGATCTGCCTTCGCCACAAGTGCAGTCGAGTTCTGTCGGTTCCACACCTAATCGCGGGCTCATTTATTGCAACTTCTACTATGCAAGGTATTGATGGTTTATTGAACACTTTTTATATGATTTTGTAATTATTTTGTAGCACATTTGTCGGTTCACTAATAATTACAATAATATTAAAAATCAATGGTTTACTGCACAGATCAGAAGATTCTCCCAACATCCACTTTCTTCATTCCGATGCAGTATTCGCACCTAAAGTGGCGAGATGGCCTGCTAAACTATTACAGTTGACATGCTTAGAAGTGAAGTACATTTATGTTACATATTTCGTTGTGTTATTGTTTAAAAGAGAAAAGTATTAGTTTGTTTAAAGTATTATTGAGCAGATTAAGTGTACTAAGTAAGAATAGTTAAGTTCGACTGTTGTGATAACTTGAATGTACTTAGTTTATTGCGTATAATTGTCATTAGTTAAGTTTTGCGAGTTGTACGCATTGATTTCTGTTGTTACACATTATGATTACCCTCACGGATTGGGGTCCGCTATGATAAGAATGAGGACATTCTACAAAATAAGTCCGGGGTAATGTAGCAGAATTGATATAGATAAGTATATAAGTGCAATAATATATGTAGAAGGAAAGTTGGCACTCCTAACTCCGGTCCCAAATTATTCAAGTAATTTCTTATTTACATACTTATGAAAATATGGCCGGTCGACCAGCAGCGGCGAGACAAATAAGCGATTTTGTAATAGAACAAGCTGATTTAAATGTTATAGATATTACACCGAAAGAATTATATAAAATTATGGAGTCAAAGGAGGAATGGCTGAAGTGGCTTGCAAGCCATCGTTTGATACGGAATTCCGTGGATTGTCATCGTTGTGCACATCCGATGTCATTAGTTGCTCATTCTGAAGTTTCAGATGGATTCTCTTGCGTTGTCGACCGTGTAACACCCGTTGTAGTGTTAAGACCGGTTCATTTTTTCGCAAACTGTGACATATCTTCTGAGCGAATTGTGATGATGATGTTCTACTGGCTCTTCGAGGTGAAATGCAAACATGTGATGCTCTTCGAAAACGTAAAAAGTTGGGACATAATTGTTAACTACAACAACTACTATCGCATAGAGTGTTATAATTGGCTACTCCGGAACTACAACTCGCAATTTGGAGGAATAGATGTAAACGGTGCATCAATTTTTGTTGAAGTGGACGAAAGTTACTTTTTCCGTCGCAAGTATAATCGCGGACAAGGACGTCGCGGTAAATGGGTGGTTGGTATGGTTGAGCGTGGCACTGGTCGTTGTTGGCTTGAAGTTGTTGCCAAGCGTGATGCTGCAGCACTTGAACGCATTATTAATGATCATATTCTACCAGGAACTACGATCGTCACTGATGCGTGGAGAGGATACAACAACGTTGGTCAACTGAGAAATGGAGTATATACGCATGAGGTCGTTATTCACGCCAACGAATTCGTCCACACGATTCACCGCGAAATTCACACAGAAACAATTGAGGGGCTGTGGATGCAAGCTAAACGCAAATTGCGTTATCAAGGCGGAACTAGTCGTGGATTGTTTGCTAGCTATTTAGCTAGGGGCGGAGCTACACCTAGGGCCCGGTCATTCTCATCTCCTTTAATATCTCGTTTTAAAAATGTTTATATCTGGCGTCTATGATTAAACTTCATTAATTGCGCTCAACAACCGATCAAGGACATCATGGAAGTATTTTTCTCATTCAATTTTACTCATATCATTAAGCAATTTCAAGTTTTCGAAATAATAGTATCAGTCTAACAATAAAACTGAGCTTTAATGTCATTGGTCAGTGGTCATTCAAAAGTTGTAACTCGATCGCCTCAGTCCATCTGCCATTCCACTGCAAACTGGAAGCAGTGACTCATCGCTTTATCATTCCAGTAGCAAGTGCCCGCCACGTCTGTAGTTCTATTTTTAACCCTAACCCTAGCTGAGCTCCACATACTAACATTGGTCTGGTACTTATACTTTGCTGACTCTGTGAGTCGACCCACAGATCGAAGCACCTTGACCAGAGCCGGATTAACCATGTTGCATATGTTTCAATTGAAACGGGCCTACTCATAAATATTTCTTATTTTTCTTATTATTTCCAAAAATTTTCTGTCTGTTTAAGACAAGATTGTTTACTTTTAGTGTTTTGGGACTTAAACTTAATCCGCTAGGAGCGCTGATGCTTGTTTTCTGGCCTTCGTACAGTGTGAGGCCGTATTCAGACTTACGGCACTGTGACGTCATATCCGTTACCGATTGTGGCATTTGTTGTGCTGTGAATTATAGTGTTACGGTATCTGAAATTAAACTTAAAGTTTAGTATTATAATATAGTTTAACGAAATTAAATACTAAATAGTTAATTAATAAACAATTACAAATTGGAGAAAATGAAAAAATTTGAATCTGGCGCACAGAAGCGCAAAAAAAGATACGTCTTTTTGAAAAGGCAGCACAGTCACAACGTGGATCGATTGATCATTTCATTAACCCATTAGTGCCTACTGCACCCTATTAGGGTGCACTTGATTGCAACAAATACATTCATGCATCTTACTTGCTTATTTTAGTCTAGTCACGTTTTCCTGTTCAGGAATACTTCCCTATTATCGTCCGGTAGTTAATTTTTAAAGTTTGTATGAAAATTGCACAGTTTTAGGAGGAAATTGAAAAATGTCTACTTGCAAAGTTTCAAAGAAAGGGGTGAGCTCCTGTTCCATTTTATGTTTCAAGTTCTGTATAAAGTTAATATAGCTTCAGACTGTGTAAAATGTGAGCATTTGAAGGAATATTTTTGAAAAAATTAATTAAATATTTTTTCCATGATTTTCAGCCTTGAAATGTTGCGCACCCTAATAGGGTGCTGTAGGCACAAATGTGTATAGTCACATACGTGTACATGTAATGTTGCAAACTATCAATTACTCAATTTCATGCATTTTAGGCCTATGTGTTGATAGGTTCACAACCCAAGAGGTCATATCCATGCTAGAGGATGAACATTTTCTGGAAGCTAACATCTACTTGCAGCCTCCTGAAGACGGACAGGCATCGGATGAGGACAGCGATCTCGAAAATGGATGTAATGCTGATCATCTCAGCAGGCCGCAGCTTGCAGCACCAGCTATGTTTACTATAAACTACGGCAACCAAGTCAAGAATAGCCTGCAGTCCGATGAAGAAAGTGATTCAGACAGTGAAGCGATGGAGGAATCACGTGGCGAAAAAGAAGTGGACTACGACCTGAAGTCGCTGAATCTCAGGTGAATTTGCGTTCATCTTCCATTCCAGAGAGACGTGAGTATAAGTGGACGAAAAAAGAGCTGAAGTCAAGACAATTTTCACCAAAACCCCAAGAACAAAAGTTTATCAACAGCCTTTCACCGACTGAAATTTTCAACTTGTTCTTTGATGATGAAGTCATTGAATTTCTTGTAAACATGACTACATTATATGCTCAGAAAGTGAAAGGCAAGCACCTGTTCAGCACTGATCCTTCCGAAATGCGTCTATTTCTTGCCATGCTGCTCCTCACTGGATATGTTGTGTTACCACGCCGGCGGATGTACTGGGAACCATCAACAGACGCATTCAATGAAGCAATGTCGGAATGTATGACGAAAATCGTTTTGAAGAGTTACTATCTGTGTTTCACCTTTGTGACAATGACGCGCTGAATCCACTGGACCCCATGACGAAGATAAGGTTATTTTATGCGATGATCAATGAACGATGTTTGATTTGCTTCAACAATACGGAACAACTTAGCATTGATGAGGCAATGCTTCCATACTCGGCCCGTCACAGCAGTAAACAGCGGATAGTCGGTAAGCCGGTTTGGATGGGGTACAAAATGTGGGTATTGGCAACCTCTGGTGGATATGTTGTCCAGTTTGAGCCGTATGTTGGAGCTAAACGAGTCGGAAGCAAGAGAAGCTCTGCAGAAAAAAATGGGGATTAGGTGAAAGCGTTGTGCTAGATCTACTGGAAGAGTTGCCAAGAAATGTGTCGTACCATATCTTCATTGACAATTTCTTCACATCGTTTCGACTACTTGATCAGCTCGCGAAGAACAACATTCAGGCAACTGGGGTTGTTAGAAGCAACAGACTCGGAAGTTGTACAGTGGAAAGTGGCAAGACTCTAGAGAAGCAGAAAAGAGGATTTTTACACAGCGTGCTGATCAGTCCAATGTTCTAACTGTTGTAGGTTGGAATGACAATCGCGTGCGGTGTATGTTGCCTCCAATGCGATTGGCTCACGGCCTGTAAGTCAGGTTCTACGATACTGCCGAAGTCCAGGAGTCACATCAGCATTGACCAACCATTCCTGATTCGCAAATATAACAAAGGAATGGGTGGCGTCGACCGCTGTGACCAGAATGTCAGTGCCTACCGAATATCAACAAGGATTCGTAAATGGTGGTGGGCTTTGTTTGTGTAGGTGCCAGATGTAATAATGCAAAACTCGTGGCTTCTTTATAGGGAAACAAGGCTGAGGACAGTGAAAGTTTGGATCTGTTGTCTTTCAGACGGAATGTTGTACAGACTTACCTGATGCGATACAAGAAACCGAGGCCTATGAACGGCCGACCTCGAGGACGGATTCAACCAGCCAGCCGTCGTGTCAGCAATGATGTACGCCTGGACCAGACAAATCACTTCCAGAGTCCATTTTTGACCCAAAGGCGATGTGCATTGTGTCGCAAGAACACGCGACGGGCTGCTTGAAATGTGGTATAGGTCTGCACAATCACTGCTTCGAACAGTGGCATGGACTTTCATGAACATTGATAACTATAAATGAGCACAGAGACATTATTACTGTTTGGTTGATTCACAATTTCGAAAGAAAAAATAATTTGTTTGTTGCTACTGGCATATTGCCATGCATTTTACATAGAATGTCTGCATAGGCACCTTTGTGCCTACGGCACCCTATTAGGGTGCGCATATTTAAATCGATTTTATACGAAAACTAAGTAAAAAGAATTTTTTTACACATTTTTCCTAATCATTTCTCATCAGGTCAAGTAGCTTGAAATACATTTGCAATGAATAAAAAAAGTTAGGCACTAATGGGTTAAGAAATCGGACCCTTACAGTTATTCTATGAGGGTATCCAGTGTTTATCAACAAATTTATCAACTTCCGGTTGCTCCGCCCACTGGTGGGCAGAAGCAGATTGTCTCTAATAGCGTCCTATATAAATAAATTTGTTTTGGGTCAAAGTTTGTCGCCATACGCAAGTTCTTTGCCCCAAGAAGCAAAGTTGCGTTACAGACTGAAGTTGGGATATGAACCATATGATGGTGGTAGTAAGATTTTGCCTGATCCGTACGGAATTTCTGTTGGATGGACAGAGAACCCCTGTGTGTGGCCCGACTTACAGTTCGGCGATGTTTACTGTTATTTAATCGATACGCCGGGATCATTTACAAATCACACTCTGTCGTGTAGTACATCCTACTGCTACACATGCTACTATCATTATGGTGTTATGCCGAGATTGGTAGATTATCTACAAAATTGATATAAAATTGATCCACCCATCGCTTGTTTACCTTAGCAACAGCGATTTTTTGCCCACCAGCATAGATTAGTAACATAAATTTCACGACCATAGAGAGTGTTCTGGATACTCTCATAGGAACAGAAATCCCCGGCAGCTTATCGCCAGATGCATCACAACCATCAGTAGCTGTAAACTTGTCACTGGAAGAAAATGTGATTGATGAAGATATGATTGCTCCATCAGAAGGACTATCCCTACCGCTTGCAGGGGCTGAATCAAACTCTTTGGAAGATATGCCACCATTGATGGACATTGCTAGAGATGGGGCATAATACCAGAAACTGATCCCGCATTATGGAATGTAAGTAGCGATATGGTGAACTATTGGCTACAAATTGGGCCCAAATCTTGTGCTAATCGAGATGGCATATATGCAAATTCGTTAAGGAAATATGTCAACAGTAACAGAAAACTGAACGATTCAGCATTTTACTCACAATCTCACAATGGAGAAAAACTGGAAAGGCATTGGCTTTTGTATGCGCCATCATCTGGGTGCGTTTTTTGTTTTGTATATAAACTGTTTTCGATAAACAGTAAGTCTGCACTTGCAACCACAGGATTTGACAGCTGGAGCACCATGAACAGACTTGAACAACATGAACAATCATCTGAGCACAGATGCGCTCTTACCACGTACTCCACTCGTTTATCCAAAGTTAAGACTTTGGACAAAACAATTTCCGAGGAAGCTGATAAGGAAAGGCACTATTGGAGAGAAGTTCTAAAGAGAGTTGTCTCAACAGTTAAGTTTCTCACATCACGTGGATTATCACTCAGGGGATCTTCAGAAACCTTTGGTAGGTCAGATAATAGAAACTTCTTAGGTTGCTTGGAGTACCTAGCCGAATACGATTCATTTCTTGCTGGGCATATTGACAAATATGGAAATGCTGGACGTGGCACTACATCATACCTATCATCGACCACTTATGAAGAATTTGTGGGTCTTATGGCGAAGCAAGTTATCAACGTTATTGTGCATGAAGTAAAACTGGCAAAGTACTTTTCTTTCAGTGTTGACTCTACACCTGACATATCACACACTGATCAATTGACTTTCACCGTTCGTTATGTGAGAAGTGATGGTCAACCTGTTGAACGTTTCTTGAAATTTGTGCAAATTTCGTCACACACTGGTCTTCATCTTTTTGATACCATTGTGGAAACATTTCGTGATCTTGAGATCGATATAAAAGACTGTAGAGGTCAGACATACGACAATGCCAGCAATATGGCCGGGCAATACTCTGGCGTACAAGCGCGAATAATTGGAATCAACCGAGCAGCCTCCTGCATTCCTTGTATGGCACACTCACTGAACCTGTCTGGAGTTGCTGCAGTTGATACGTGCACGGAGGCAGTTAAATTTTTCGGTGTTGTTCAGAAAATTTATGTTTTCTTGTCTGATTCAACATACAGATGGAATCTTGTCAAAGATGCTGTCAGACAAAGCGTCGTCGGAACAGAAAAGTCAGCACTTCTCCCAAAACGTTTGAGTGACACACGGTGGTCTGCTCATGCTGTTGCACTTCGGAGTATGTCTAACCACTATAAAACCTACCAATCTGTTTTGCAAGAAATCGGAAACAACAATTTGCAAAAGAAAGAAACAAGAGCAGAAGCAATGAACTTAGCTAAAACTGAAGAAAATTCCAAACCCTCAAAGTAAAAAGCTTGAATCTCAATTACTTCGCTTTTACAAGAATCTATCTGGAACAATGGTTCGATTTCTCGGAGAACCATTATCTGTGCAAAATTCGGTGCCTGAATTTGAAACAGCCTCTGCAATTCGACAATCTTGTTTCTGCTGTAGAGAGTGTGAAATTGCAGAATTCTGTGTCAATTGATGAACTGTATGAAAAATATTCTACTATCGTCAAATACCTGCCACAATCCAGTGAATCCACTGGCGATGACATTTGCTGTGACGCCAAATGAACTGAAAGCTTACCAAACCTTTTGTAGATAGTTGCATTCATCATGAGCATCCCTGCTTCAAACGCTGCAGTGGAAAGTGTATTTAGTTTGATGGAATCATTCTAGACTGATACAAGAAACAGGTGCTCAATTGAACTTATCAAACCAGTTCACGTGAAGATGAACTTCGATATGGATTGTCAGTCATTTCTTAAATGTGTCAAAGACAAAAAAGACTTGTTGCGTTGTGCAGCAAGTAACAAAAAATATATGTTTTAAGTTTTAACATTATTTTGGTGACCGGGCAAATTGGATACGGACAATTCGGAGGACTAATATCTTAAATATTGCCCCAAAAGTTGTAAAAATATGACTTTTTTTATAAGGGTTAGAGTTAGGGTTAAACTGTGCTTTGAATTTTTCCGTCTCAGAATTGTCCGTCTCTGAACTGCCCTAGAACCATTATTTTGCATTGCTTAGATCACATACTTTGTGCTTCTGCATATATTTCAGTCATTGTACTTGTCTAGTCTTGTCTATTCGACATCTAGTTTTCTCATGTTTGTCAGTTGCAAATTGCAACCATTTTGTATATCGTTATTGTATCAAATTAACAGTATTTTACCATATGTACTGCTTAATTCAAAGTAATTTTATATTGAGTGTTAGCAATAGATTTCACAACTTTGCAAATTTTTGGCTATTTTTTGTTACAATTAAAAATGAAAAATAACTATGATTGCGATGACAAGAGGTTGAAGAGGATCATTTTGATCTAAAGTATTCCAAATATATTCACTTGAGGGAAGTTTCAAGTTGAGGAACTGTGCAATTTGCGCATATATGATACTTTACCAAGTTTACCAATATGTCCAATTACTATTATTATTGTATTTGACTTTGGCCTTGACAGTACTATGAGTCTATGACTACTACTATCATGGCAAGACGCCATGATAGTTGGCGTCCCGGAGTGGCGAAAAGAATCTGGTTGCCCTAGTGCAGGAGTTTCCGATCCAAGAACTAAAGAATTTACTAAATACTTTGAGGCCGAATATGCTTCAAGACCACAACTATGGGCTTTTGCCTTTTGTATCGGTTTACGAGTTCACACAACATGCATTTGGAAGCCTTACATAGAGTCCTTAAGCATGTCCACCTTCAGGGACGGAAATGCCGTCGCCTGGACAAGAGCATCCACGCCCTTATGAGGATGATGCGTGCTAAGCAGAAGGATCGCCTGTTAAAGCTTCACCGAGGAAAATGGACAAGACATCTGCATGGAATAAGGAAACGTCACGAATCGTCCTTAGGAATGGATACGTCATTAGCTTCATGTCTTGTAGAAAATGCGTTGTTTGCAGTAAAGGGTGGCTGTGAAGATTTTTACTTAGTCGAAAAGACCACGGAATTTCCACACTACGAGCCTTTATGTCCTCTCCATTGCAAGGAGTGCAATGTATGTATTCATTCATTTAAGTGTGATTGTTTAGATGGGGTCTTCATAACACTATATGCAAACAGGTTCACTTGATAATGAACACACTGTAAGTGATACAAGTAAAGTCATTTCTGAAGAACAGGGGGCAATTTCAGAATGAGTTATTAATAGTGAATTCGATTAGTGAATTCGATTCCAAATTTACATATAGTATATTTAATCATAATGCAAGAGTCTATTTCTACCTATTCTATGGTTTTATAGTCTATGATTCCATGGCATTACGCTAACGATTAATCTATGGCTCTATGCTGTTGTCTTAAAATTCGTCATATCGCTTTTTGCGTCAATTTGTTGATAGTTTAAAAATTGGTATTGTTGACTGATGACTAGTGTAAATTAAAATTTGATTAGTACATTCTAGGAGGTATCTACCCATACTTGTTACTTTGTTGTTTTGCTAACAGGCTTAACGGTTTACAGTTGGCTCTTAATCTGTGAAGAGGCTGTGAGCGATAATACATTCAGTTACCCTTTATAATGCTGATCGAAACATTTTACTACTCTGTTATGATACTTTTGAGAAGGCCAACAAATAATAAGCGACAAAAACATATAATTAATTTATGTTTTCACTCGGAGAGATCATTAGGATTATTGTAATAATAATTTTTAATAGAAGGTGACTTTATAGTTAAAATCTATTAGGTCTAAACAGTAAATAGCAAACAGTATAACACTATATATTAAGAAGACTGTTAGATTGGTGGATATCTGCGAATCAGGAGAAGCCAGTTGAAAGGCGAAACTTGATTGACAGATAGCCGCTGGATATAAGCTAGGGAAGAGGGCGAGGCAGCACTCTCGCCCGGTAACTGTGAAACGAAGGACTGAAACAAAAAACCGGAGAGGCGAGAAGTCGAAAATATAGCGTGAAGAAATCGTAACGTATATCTAGAGAAATGTCGTCGGAAATTAATAACTGTTTTGGACGAAAGATATGTTAATATCTGCTAGGAGAAGAAACAACTGCGTGTAACGATCTGTCTCGGTTATTCATTAAAATCTTGCGAAAATCCAGTTGAACGGTGTTTGTTTCGTGACGTCGAACGGACTCATCGCGTGCCCCCCGAAGAGCGCGATTTTTAGCCAGGCCACTCGGACAAGCTGATTCAATAGCACCGCTACCATCATAATGTCGAAAAGCAATGTACGACAACAAACTTTTCACATTACATACTCTAAAACAATGGTACTTTTTATTCAATGTTCATGACTTTTTCATGTTTATTTATTTCAGTAATGAACCTAATGTCTAAATCTAACAGTTACATGATTAGTGCAAGGAAGAAAAAAGTTTGTCAATATTCAGAGGAATACTTAAAATGGGGCTTCATACCCGCTAACTGCTAATATTGAAAATATATTTTACTCTGATACATCCCTACTTAACCTATTGCAATATAATATGGAATCATACTTATAAATATTTAACAGAAAAAATCCAAATTCTACAAAATAAAGCAATTAGGTTAATAACATTTTCAAATAGATATTCAAATGCTACCGGTAGTCATCTTTATAAAAATCTAAATATTTTAAATCTCACTAATATTTATAAACATCAAAGTGCAATATTTATGTACAAATACATAAATAATCTGCTACCCAAAATATTTTATATAGAGGAGTATTTTAAAACAGTAAATAAAAGAAACACGTACAATGTAAGAAATAGTGATAAATTATCTATTCCTTTTGCAAGAACTAATACTAGACTTTTCACAATAAAAATATATGGCCCACACACATTGAACAATCTTCCTACTCAGATTAAAAATATATCAAACCTAACACTGTTTAAAAAGAGACTTAAACAAATAATACTACAGGATTAGACATATTTTTTAACTTTAATCTTTAATCTACCTTGATACAGACACTTATATGCTATGTGTTTTTTAAAAATTAAATTCAAACCATTAAACTAATTCTTAACTTATGTCTGCTATCATTATAAAATTTCATATGTACTGGTTACTTTCTTGCAGTTCTCCCTTCAGTAACCAGATTTATATTTTTATATATACTTTTATATACACATCATTGCATTCTATTAGGCGCTAGATAATTTCTGCATCCAGTAACTTATATGCCACCAGACGAAGCGATGATTAGGGCGATTATGGCTCCTAGTGGGTGGAGCAGAAGAGCAAGGGGAAGACGCGCGGCCGAGGCGGCAGGCGGGGAAAATCTATAAAAAGGGAAAATGAACAAAGATTGGGGATTTTTGCTGGGGGATTTCTTCCCCTTAGTGATTTTTGGCTCTCTCTGGAAAGCAGATTGCAGTAGAGGCAGAAGCTGAGGATTTGTAGGAACAGAGGCATCCCGATGGATAAAATACGATTGGTTCGTCTGGTGAGTTAATATATTATATTGTGCATTATTCGAGTAATTGGAGGAGTGATATCAGTATTGATAAATGAACTCGTTTAGTGTGCGATTACCATGGTGACTGGAGGATAAACGTTTATAATAAATGATTGCATAACTATTCGGATATTGCAGGAATTACATGATCGATATAGATTGATTGATATTATAATATAAGCATTAAATCATGTATGGTCTTGTAATTTACCAACATTACTGACTCTGTCTCTGACCTGCCCTCAACTCAGGCTGCAAGGCTGAGTGGATCCACCGGCGGACGGAAGATAGTGTACGAGAAGACGCACCAAAAGGGGAGGAGGCGTTAAAGTTCGACGTCTTGCATTTGATATGGCCACACGATTGAAGTTAAACACCAATTTCACTAAGGATTCCAGAATGGCTGGAGCAGACTGCTTAGAGGTTTTCTCAGAAGGAATCCACAATTGTCTATACGAATACCTCAAACAACAAGCATCAACAGAGCAGTTGGATTTAATCGACAACGTGCCGATGCCTTCTTTGCCTTGTATAAATCTGCTATAACTGCAAAGAACTATACCGCTACAAAAATATGGAACATGGATGAGTCAGGATGAAACATGAATGCTGCAATTGCTAAGGTGTTTGGAACTTGGAAAGAAGTTGTCTTTACGTCAGGCACCTACCCAATACAATGTTCCAAAACGCACACTGGCACGCCGTACATCGGGCAAGAAGAAGATTGTTGTTGGAAGCAAGAAGCATCTGGGTCGATATGCCACAGATCTATCACCTGAATTTGAGGTTGCGCTGAAAGAGCACATATTAGATATGGAAGGACGATTCTTTGGATTGACCTGTCAGGAAGTCCGAATGCTGGCATTTGAGTTGGCGCAGAGAAACGGCATTCAGCACCAGTTCAGTGTTGAAAAGCAGATGGCTGAAAAGAAATGGCTTTCGGGTTTTCTATAAAGAAATAAAAAGATTTCTGTGCGGAAGCCTGAGGCAACATCAATTGCCAGAACAACAGGTTTCAATAGGCTTGCTTTAAAAAAGTTTTTCAATTTGCTAAAGAAGGTTAGAGCGGAAAAGAAGATCATTGGCAGTCGGATATACAACTGTGATGAAACAGGATTGTCAACTGTGCATCAGCCATCCAAAATATTGTAAAAGAACGGAAGACATCGGAATTGTTCTCTGACAAGAGCAGAAGGAGGCAGAAATATAACTCTGGTGTGTTGTGCATTCATATTTCCACGGCAGCGTATGAAGGCAGAGTTGATGGACATTCGGATTTATAAGCGTTGTGAATCTATCAAGCACTGGACAGGTGTAAAACTAGCGTAACGTTCGTATTGTGTCGACTTAACATATCATCTTGAAGGACTGTAAACGAAGGTATTTTACATAATGAGTTATTTAATAAAAGAGTTAACTTTTAAAAAATGTGGTCATTGCATAGCGTGATTAATAATGCACGTGCCTTTGACCTCAAGACTCTGAACCCATCTCAGAGCCGGGCCCACGTGCCGTCTATACTCACGCCATCATGGGGAAGAAAAGTGGTTAAGGGCAAATTAATATTTTACAACGGTAGAACGTTTCATTAGTACCAATAATAGTGTTAGGCATCAGGCCCAAGAAGGTAGAAAAATCTCAGTACCTGGAGACAGTTCTGGGGTCTAGGGATGATGGGTGTGAGCATGTCCCATCTTACGATCCCGGTTGCTTAAGACGGGACACTTTTGACTGTTTGAAACGTTTTTTGTACCTTCTATATTTCATATGGCTTTGTTAATAATGTATTATGAAGGCCAGATAATTGTTCTATTCAGATATAAAAACCTGTTTAGTTAAATATTTATTCTTACAGACATATTTATGTAATCGTGCTAACTGTCCCATCTAAGGTGACTCTCCCCAAACAAAGTTATAGCTAAATGCATTAACTATGTAAACAATGAGTTATTAGGATCCAGACATGCAACCAGCCATTTTCGGAGAAATTTGCTGGTGTGCTGGTCAACACGGACGGTGCGCCCTCCTCCGGAGAACAAGGTGGTTAAGATGAGGGACTGGAGTGGCTTCAAACTTGATCTGTTCGTAACTCGTCTTGAGGAGTCGGCGCTTTGCTTGCCGGTCACTCCTGGAAAGTCCGCCTCTGATCTCGCGGAGTGCTATGACATGGTGATCAGTGGCATCCTGGATGACCTGGCACCGGTGGTCGAGAAGACAGTCAGGGTCAGGACTTTCGGCCCGTTTTATGACAACCGTCTGGCACATCGAATCTCTTGAAAAGTTGACAGCAGAATCAAGTGCCATTAAAACAGTGTCATCAGCTGATGGTTTATTGAAGAAATTGTCAACCTTTGAATGTGTTGCCACATTGCATGTGCTGCAATTAATCTTTAAGACGACCGGCCCAGTATCACAGATACTACAATCTGACTCAAGTGACATGGTCATTTCAACTCAGATAGTTGCAAACTGTATAGTTGCACTTCAGCAATACCGTTATCACTCAGCCCCATTTGATACATGTAATGACAGAGTCAACAAAATTTGCCAAAGCCCAAGGCATTCAAGCCGAATCACCTGCACTTCGCACTTGCCATGTTCCATGTCAGGCATATGAGAATGCAGTTGATGAACCAATAACTGATCACAACGAATGTTTCAGGATTCAGGTATTCAAAGTTTGTCTGGACATGGTGATTACCCAACTAATGGATCGCTTTGCTGCCGACAAAATGCCATTAAGAGTGCAGATGCAATACTTTGCCCCATTTAAGCTAATGACAGAGGAATATGTGAATTTTATGAACTAGACCCTGTGTTGATTGCTAGAGAACTTGCAGTTTCGTGTTGCATACAGAAGTGTTCATTCACTTGTGGACATAGGTGATATGACCCTGAAGACAAAACTGCATGATCGTCGGTGCGCTGTAGCCTCAATGACAACGATGCTGACAATGACGACAAAAATGACAAAAAAGGCCAAGAGGCTTCAGTCAGTGAATGTGAATTCATGCATTGGACCGACTATGGTTATATAAAGTATCTGCGTGTTATACATCAGCTTAGTGCACATCCAATGTTGACAACAATGTATAAAATTCTGCCATCAATAGCTGTTACTAGTTGTTCTGCAGAACGTACAGCCGTGCCGCATAATCAAATAATTAAGCCGTGTTCGCATAATCAAAAACCGGCTGAGATCCACAATGCAAGACGATTGGTTTTCTGCACTTACATTACTTGCATGTGAGAAAGACAGCTCTGACTCACTGAGAGTAGAAGAAGTCGTAGACAATTTTGCAGGGCTGTCTGCTGCTCTTCGGCGTCACCTGTGAGTTACTGCGTTGACCAAAGAAAGCCTTGCTTAATCTCGGATTCATGTCAAACATAGTACTCGACAACTGATCGCATGAAATGACACTTGACAGCAGTAGGCCTTGACCCTTGTGCCTGAGGCTGACAACGCGTATTTATGGACTGGTGCCAGTGCAGTGCGTCACTGCACTGACATAGACTTATAGGCTTTTGAAGAAGACGAACATTCGTTTATTTCTCAACAACATCAAAAAAAGAACTTAACTATTATAGATTAACAGAGTAAATATATCAGCATCTATTACATTAAAATCGTTATCTGTATGTCTGTTACCTTCGAGCGTTCTGATTGGTTGGCTGTGTGAGCGTTCTGATTGGTTGCGTTCGAGCGTTCTCATTGTTTGGCTGTGTGAGCGTTCTGATTGGTTGGCTGTGTGAGCGTTCTGATTGGTTACCTTCAAGCGTTCTGATTGGTTGGCTGAGTGAGCGTTCTGATTGGTCGTTCTGGAATTGGAATTGGATTGGTCGTTGCCTCGAGCGAAGCGAAGCGACGCGAAGCGACCCTCATGCGAGCGAAGCTCGCGCGAGCGAAGCGAGCCTTCGAGTTCTAGTTATATTATAAACCAAAAAAGAGTTATTAATCTAACAGTCTTGATTGCACATTGACAACAGAGTTGCTATAGTTTGATAGATAGATAGATAACATATTTGACCAGTGTCACGGTACATAAACAGACAAAAGGATACGAGAATACATGATATAGTGGCGGACGAAGGGGAAGAGCGGCATGACGGGCAGTGTGGTGCAATGGGCGGCGACACATCGCAGAAAAGGCACCGGAGGGCCTGCGAATGGCAAAGAAACTTGAACCAAGGCCAGCGCAGCACGTAATACAGACACGATATAATACCGCCACCACTCGATAACATGCTCGAGACGCCGGCGGCGACATACCGCCGACCGGTTGAGAAGGAAACTAGAAAGCAATCACAGGAGGAAACCATGGAACCGCCCCGGTCAGGCCGGAGAGATGCAGTTAAGCCACGGATGGTGCAGTGTGAGAAGGAGAGGTATGACGGAGAGATCCGGGGGCAAGGACCGACAGAGAAGAAGAGGCCGAATATTAAGCCAAGTAAATTTAACGGCACCAAACCATAGATAGCTTCTTGGCACAATTTGAAGTGTGCCCCCGGAGAAACGGCTGGACGGAAGAGGAGAAGACCGATATTCTGCAGTGCTCGTTGGAGAAGCCAGCGAACCAGATCTTGTGGGAGAACGGAGCCACTCGGGACATCACGTACGCAGGCTTGGTGGACAGATTACGTCAGCGGTATGGCAGTCAGTGCCAGGCGGAAGTATACCAGACGCAGTTACGTTTCCGAAAGCAACGATCAGGCGAATCCCTCTCCAAATTGATGCAGGACATCCACAGGCTGATGTTCCTAGCAAACTCCGGTCCACCAAATGAGGCGACGGAAGCGATTGCCAAGGACGCATTTCTTGGCGCGCTTACGGACCGGTGGCTAGCGAGGAAAATCTATGAGTGCGAGCCGAACACGTTATCTGAGACCCTCTCCGCCACTCCGAAGGTCGAGGCCTACCAGCAGATGGAAACCGAAGAGTGTCGACGGAAGTCGAGGAACCGTAATACGCACGGAGTGTGCGGCGAAGATGCCGACACTGAAACGCTGAGCGATATCGGCGCGCTCATCCGATCACAGATGGTAGAGCATGAGAAATGGCGGGAGGCCCTAGAGAACACAATGGCCCGGTGTAACATATCCCCGGCGGTTCAACCACAAACACGTACGCCAAGGTGGGCAAACAGCAGCAATTCAGAGCCACCCAGTCCGGTTATGATAACAATAGCAGTAGATCGAACTACAAGCAGAGCAGCGGCTACACAGGAGGGGGGAATAATAACGATAACGCACCGCGGGACTATAGTCATACACAGTACTATAAGTGCTCTGGTTATGGGCACGTGCGCCGAGATTGCCCTTATAGAAAACGGGTCGGGAACAACCCCAAGAGTAACACGAACAGGAATTCAGAACGAAATACGAATCGTGTATATCGGACCGCTTTACACGCCGATGCGATGATCAATGGCCATAGGCTTCATTGCCTGATCGACATGGGGAGGGAACTTGAAATGAACTTGCTGCTCGTAAAATATGCCCACGGACTGAATATCTGACCAACCGAAAGCCTACTAGTCGCAGCGAATGGTATGCATAACGACGTGGACGGAAGACCACGCTGACTGTATATCTGACAGCTGCATGCAAGGTTAAGATAAATTTCGTAGTATCTAGCCAAATTTATGAGGTTATTCTGGGGATGGACTTTTTAGGCGATGACAAATGCAGCCTAAATATCGGCGGAGCATCAATGCGGTACAACCGATATAAAATCGCGCTGACACTGAAGAAAGGGGAAAGTTGGAGCCGGCGTATTCAGACCGCGGACCAACTCATAATACCCGCCGAATCGTGCACCCGGCGAGGCGAAAACGGGGATACATAGATGTTGGAGCATCGGGAGGTTGCACCCTGCGTCCACGTGGCAAGGACCATATACGGAAAGAAAGAAGGTGAGACAGTGATTCGGGTAGTTAACATCAACAAAAGTCCAGTAGAATTGAGAAACAACGCCATGATGGGACCACTGACGCCCGTAACAGTGGCGAATAGTGTCTCGGAACCAGACATGGGTCAATTACAATTTATAATTGTAATTCAATTGTAATTAATTACATTTTGCCAATGTAATTGTAATTGATCTGTTGAAAGTTCAATTACATGTAATTGTAATTGTCATGTGTGTGTAATTGTAATTGTAATTGAGCTATTGTAATTGATTTACCCAATTACAGGAATGTGAGTTTTATAAGTTCTAATAGCGTATTAGCATGTATGAGCCGGTCTTGTCAGTCTATGAATGTATGGCAGTGAATACATTGGATGGTTAGTGAATTGTCAAAGCACAACGGTTAATTATTGGTAAATGGACTCACTGCTCTGGTCAGTTGCCATGCAAACATTTACTTACCAGCATTTACTTTTTACTGCCTTTCAAATTGGAAGGGAACCAGCTTATCATATGTCTACTTCCTGTGTTCTGGGGCTGCGCTTTTTTGTGAATAAAAGTTTAATGCCAGCTACCAGTAAAGATGAGCGTAAATCAAGCAGGAGTAATATGGAATTATTTGAAAAGTCTGATGACTTTAATAATGCTGTTTCCAATGCAAATGTTAAGTGAAGTGCCGGTTGTGTGGTGAATTAGTGTCATGCTTGAAAAAGGTTACTTCGAATTTGTTGACTCATTTGCAGGTTTGTGAAACTTTGTTACGGTTTTTTTAAATAGGCCGTAGCATATGAATTTGTTGAACTAATTTATGTTAATTATTTTAGACACTTAAGTTTATTAACCCCTTCGCTACCTAGCGTGCCGGATATATCCGGCAGAGGAAATAAAACTATATACCTCGAGTGCCGGAAAAATCCGGCATTATTAGATTGTGCTTGGGTTAATCGCGGTTTATCGGATTTAGTTATTTTTGGTATATCCTTTTAGTTGTAGTGTGTTGGCAGTGTGTGCGTGTGTGTGTGTTGAGCTTGTTTATAGACGCATCCGTATCAAAGACGATGAGCGTCTATGTGTGTTTTATGTGTGTTTGTCTGTGTGTTTGGCTCCTCCTTTCTCAACAAGGGCTTGCCACTGGTTACGGCGGAGTTATGTGTTGTCACTGTATTTTTATGTAGCTAACCCTGGCATATGCTAGGGGTTTTCCCCAGGGGATTTCCATAGTATTCAAAAGCTTTGTCAGTGTAAACTTGTGATGGTAAAATATCTCAAAATGGCTAAGAAAACGCAGACTTTTTCAATAAGAGAAGTCTTAGAAAGACTCGATCTCGAGGACAACGATGATTTAGATGGCAGTGGCGATGATGTCGACGAATCGGATGATTTTGATGTAGGAGAATCGATGTTGACCTGTGAGAATGATGACGATGACCGCGCCGAACAAGAAGCTGCCATTTCTGAAGCCGATGAATTTGATGCTGTTCAGCCATGGTCATGTCCTGATTTTGTTTGGAGACCTGCAGAACACCAGCAACCAGTACTACATCCGTTTACTGGGAGACCAGGCATCAAAGTGGAAACATCCACCTTCACACCCATTGATTATTTCCAGCTATTCATGACTGATGATCTGTTCAATCACTTCGTCATTCAGACAAACCTGTTTGCTGATCAATATATTGCAAGTCAACTCAATCTGGGACCATATTCCAATGTGCGCCAATGGGTTCCAACAAATATAACAGAGATGAAAAAGTTTCTTGGATTGCTTTTTATCATGGGTGTAATTCTAAAGCCGTCAATATCATTGTATTGGTCTACTGATCCGTTATACCAGACACCACTTTTTGGAGTTATTATGCCAAGAAATCGTTTCCAGCTTCTGTTGAAATTTTTCCATGTAAATAACAATGACCATGCTCCAAATAATAACGATCCAGACAGGGACAGATTATTCAAAGTTAGACCACTTTTGGATGAACTGTTTGAAAAGTTTCAAACAATTTACACTCCGGGAAGTAATGTGAGTGTTGATGAGTCTCTACTATTATGGAAGGGAAGACTACTTTTCAAGCAGTATCTGCCTCTAAAGCGAGCTAGATTTGGTGTCAAGCTTTTCTGCTTATGTGAGGATTCTGGCTACATGTATCGCTTCAGGGTTTACACCGAAAACAGGATCCTACTACTGCCATTGACATCGCACTGCCACAAGAATGTGCCAATCTCAGTAAGAGTGAAAAAATTGTTGTCTACTTGATGATGCCATTACTGGGCGAAGGACGTAGTGTCTGGATGGACAACTGGTATACAAGTTGCCGCTTGTATGACTATCTATATCATCAAAAAACACATGCTTGTGGCACAGTTCGCTCAAACCGTGTCCCAAAACAGATCAAAGATGTGAAGCTACAGGTTGGTGCAATCAGTTCACTCCGCTGTGGTCCTATGCTATGTATGAAGTACCATGACAAAAAGGATGTATTCATGATGACCACCCAGCACGATGAATCTGTTGTTCCAGCACCGAAAGGTAGAGGACGAGCATCCAAAAACAGAGCTATCACAAAACCTCTATGCATTACCGAATACAATACCAATATGGGAGCGGTTGACAAACATGATCAAATGTTGCAGCCATATTCCATCGCAAGAAAAACCATGAAGTGGTATAAGAAACTGAGACTTTCCATCTAATCCATGTGGCATTGCTAAACAGCTACATTCTGTACCGGAAGGATGGCCATGATGGAACTTTCCTAACATTTCAGCATGATGTGGCAGCAAGCTTTCTTTTCCAGGGTAAACCCACCTCAGAAAAGGCAGAGAACAGTGAAAATTTGCGTAGACTTACTGAGCGTCATTTTCCGGATATTTTGCAACCAATGCCTACTTGGACCAAGCCCCAAGCACGTTGTCGCGTGTGCTCGAAAAAGGGAATACGGCGAGATGTCAAGACATACTGCCCCACCTGCCCTTCTAAACCTGGACTATGTGCAGTGCCATGCTTTCGTCTTTGGCATGAGAAGCTCAATTACTGGGATTAAAAAAACAATCAGTTTTTGACTATTTGGACACTTGAGGAATTTAACATCCATTGCTTTAAGTTTTAGTAGAGTTGATGCAGTTGATTATGTGTATTGGACATGAAATTAAAAAAGTTTGATTTTTTGGCATAAAATATTCCGGTATTTGGATTTCTATTGTATCTGGTAGCGAAAGGGTTAAAAGAAGCAGAAAGAGGAATGAAAAGTAATTGTAATTGTAATTGACACATTTGTAATTGTAATTGTAATTGGTCCCAATGTAATTGGCTGTAATTGTAATTGTAATTGTAATTGACAAAAATCCGTATAATTGTAATGTAATTGTAATTGCTTAAAACGTAATTGACCCATGTCTGCTCGGAACAAGCGCAGGTGACAGCATTATGGCATGATAAAATAAACGAAATTACAGACGGGGAACAACATTGACTAAAACGGCTCCTGATGGATTATAGAGACGTTTTCTCCCAGAGTGAAACAGATTTAGGGTACAACGACACCGTGAAACACCGGATCGCCACCCGCATATCATCGGATCATCGATGATCAGGTGGAACTTCTGTTACGCCAGAGAATGATCAAAAAGGCCCAGAGCACCTGGGCGGCGAATGTTGTCCTAGTCAAGAAAAAGGACAACACCCCGAGGTTTTGCATTGACTACCGTGCGGTTAATCAACACACGGTGGCCGATAGTTATCCGCTGCCGAGAATTGATACCTGCCTGGATTCCTTTTCCGGGGCAAATTACTACTCCATGCTGGATCTTAAAAGCAGATATTACCAAATAGTGCTCGACGAGCGAGACTCAGACAAGACGACCTTCGTCAAGATACGAGGCGCGTTCCAATGGCAGAGGACACCGATGGGTTTAAAGAATTCAAGTATGACCTGCCAGAAATCAATGGACATAGCATTGGCTAGATTGAATTTCGTATCTTGTTTAGTCTACAGGTAGTCTTCGAAAGGTTTAGAGTGGCAAATTTGAAATTCAAACCCGAGAAATGTCACCTGCTCAGGAAGCGAGTTGTGTTTTTAGGCCATTTGGTATCTGAGGAAGGAGTAGCTGTCGACCGTAGCAAGATCGAGAAGATTACGAATTGGCCGAGGCAGCGGTATAATATAATATGACAGCCATCGGGAAAACGATTTTGCGTCATTGTCGTTGGAGGGGTGGGGTAGATTCCCCTGGTGATGATAGGAATTGAAAGAAAGAAAGTCTCCAAAAGAAGGATCCCGGCCAAGTTCCACCGCCACCAACAGTAAGTTTGACACAAGTGCAATGCCGCTAACGTCACTTGGTGATGTGTTTGGAGAATTGCCCAGATTGTTGTCAACTGACAGTCCATTGTCAGTATAAATAAAATTGATAGGGTAATTAACTCTCGATGTCATCATTCATGGGCTAGCAAAGACCTGGACCGGCGGGTAGGTCCAAAACAACCTGGACAAGAACAATCGAGAAAAACCTAGCCCCACACAACATCGGGCTCTGGAAACAGGAACGGTCCACTAGTGGGCATGCTAAAAAGAAAAAGAAGAATTAACTAGTACATGTGAAACGATATCAAACGCTAGGGGCGCAGCCTCCCAGAAAACTCCCGCTATGGTCGCTGCAGACTGATATAAATAAGGCCGCCAGGTGGAAATTCCTTCTTGCTCTCCGGGATTTTGGTTGGATTAGTACACAGAGCGTAAAAAGTACCGTATAAATCAAGCGAACGATTATAGGACTATCGTCGAGATCCGTTCGATTAGACTACGAAGAACATTATAAAGGTCGGGCCTACGCGCCACTAAACTCTCGCCATCCTGGTAGAAAAAATAGTCTTCTGAGTATAAGTATGGACAGTGTTCATTTATTTATTCCTGGCCAATTTTTAAGCGCAGTAGCAGGGCTAAGTCCCACACATAATAGTTACAAGTAGCTCATTCTAAATAAGTGAGTTTTTAAGTTCTTAACCTCTTTAGCGTTTGCCCCGAGCCCAGGACGTCCAAGATGGCGCCGCCTTATATGTTAGCCCCGAGTCCAGTTCGTCATGAACTTCACAGACCCGTATCTATATGTTTGCCCCGAGCTGAGCACGTCAAAAGCGATCTAGGCGTTTATTGACATATTCTGCGTTCAATGGCGCGCCGGGAGCCAGTCTATTCCTAAAAATAGAATCGTAGTTGAGGCTGGAAGAGGAGGGTCGTTGTTGTTGAAAAAGATGGCGTCGAGAAAGAGGTTAGCGGCGGCTGAAGCTTTGGAAATGGTCATGGAATCGCCCGAATCGGACGATGATCTCTCCGACCAAGACACCGACGATGATGTTATGCGGAGCGGTGACGAGCGGTCCTCGGAAGACGAAAGTTCCGGGGACAGCGGCGAGACGGAGGGGTACGAGGTAGGCAGGAGTTCCAATGGGGCGTTCACTGGGAGTCAGATATGAAGGTCGACATTCCTCCCACCAAATCCCCATGGATTACTTCAAGTTATTTTTACCACGGAAATACTTGGGGTAATGCTGTTGAAACTAACAGGAGGGCAGCACAATTGCAGCAAGTAACCTTGGCCAGGCACTCAAGGTTGCTCAAATGGGAGGACGTGGGTATGGATGAGCTGCTAGTTTTCCTGTCTTTGATTATCTACCATGGGACCGATCTACATAATTTTTGAACTGATCTGTTCCAAAGACACCCACCTACAACTGTACTGCTGAACCTAGGGGGGTCACCACTGAAAAATTTCTTTTATTGACCTTAGAAGAAAATTTTTGGCAGGGGGTCATATTTTGGCCTGTAGAGTGGGCCAAACCCCCAAATTTTCTTTTTTGGCACGGATGGATGGTAAGTACAATAAAATTGCTAAACAATGATGCAAACCACATCCTTGTAGCTTCTATATAACCTGTTATGTTGTGTGTTTCAGATTTCAGGAATCTCGCTAAAAGTCTCACTTCTCCGAACAACGGGTGCTTGGTGTAGAAACATCATAACTCCCCCAAAATGGGTCCAATCTTCAAACTTTTTGAACTAATCTGTTCCAAAGACACCCACCTACAACTGTACTGCTGAACCTAGGGGGGTCACCACTGAAAAAAAAATTTTATTGACCTTAGAAGAAAATTTTTGGCGGGGGGTCATATTTTGGCCTGTAGAGTGGGCCAAACCCCCAAATTTTCTTTTTTGGCACGGATGGATGGTAAGTACAATAAAAATGCTAAACAATGATGCAAACCACATCCTTGTAGCTTCTATATAGACTGAAATATAGTAAGTTTTAAAAGTACATGTTCACAGTTCAAATGAACGCTTTCCCCCAAAATTAATTACACATATTGGTAACGTCTTGGAAAATTTTATTACACGCTAAAGGGGTTAATAAAAAGTCCCGCAGAGTCTGTGCTGGTCACATTGTCCACAATGCAGGGTTTCCCCGCGTGAACGACCTTTCTCCCATCTTGATGGTCTTGGATGGTGGAGGGACGAGGAGTTTCCCATGTTGACTGGACCGCAGGTGCAGTCTTCGTTTATTTGTCGTCGACATTTGCACGAGTGAGGCCAGATATTCTGGGCAAGTTGGGTCGTGAAGTGCTCTGAAAGTGAAGCAGCTGCATTTATATATAATCCGCTCTGGTACCCGGAACCAATGTAGCTGGTCTCTGAGAAGCGGTGTTACGTGGTCACCCCACTCCAACGTGTCCTAAAGACCACTCGCACTGCGTAGTTCAGGACTGATTGCAATCGATTCATTCTTGCTGCTGTAATTCCCAGTAAGGCGCTATTACAGTAATCAAGTCTCGACAGCACTAAGGCACGAACAAATTGTATTGCTCCGGACAGACCCGATCCTTCGTAATTGGTAATGGTAACTGTTCATATTGACAGTTTTGAGAAGGATACATTGGACACTGCAGTGTCACGTTTGTATGACTTGCAAGAAAAGCACCCTGTGCCATTTGATCACGATTATATTTCACTGCCAAGTATAACTGCTCTTAGCGAGTACAAAAAGGCAGTTATTGCCTATATCACTGGATTTGTTGTGCATATGGTAAAACGTAAAATAATTTTGAATGATTGTCACATTGCTTTGATTAGTGATTGTGAGCCTGAGTTATCAAATATTGATGCTGGAAATCAGTTTGTTATTCTGAAAAATCATGTTGCCTTCATAAGAGCTTTTAGTAGTGTAATACTGATATGTCAAGAAACTGATAAATGTATTCAGAGAATGATGGCCAGCCTTGGTGATAAATTTACCATTAACGAGCAAGATACAGTATTACCTACTATTGCAACTGTTGTGTTATCAAAAATTGGCTTGAGATGCTTCAGGTCACTTCATTATCATAAGTCTGACAGTACTGCTGACAATAATCATCTCTTTCACCTGATAAAGGAGTCAAGAAGTCTTTGGCCCACTGGAGTGATTTGAGGGAATGGAAGTTCTCAAAACGCAATAAAAATGGAGAACAAAATTAAAATATTTAGTTATAACTTGCATGGTTTTATGCAGCTTAACAAAATTTCAGTCACCTCCAGTCCCCCTTTTGCCCCCTTCCAAAGGCCTGGAGTCGCGATAAAACACTGTTTAAGTTATTTCCTAACAGGACTGAGCCTTAAGCTTGTTTGCGTTTGGAAGAGGTCTGGCAAGATGGCGGAGGCCTGGCCTCAGTCTCCCGCGGCCGGCCCATGGCGAGCGCACTCCATAGATTTTATCTCGATGGTGCAACTTATAAAACTATGTCACACCTATAAATAGAACTCAGAGAAACTTATATCAACCCTATTTATAGAATTCTCGTCAGTCTTCAAGACTCTTGTCTTAGTTGTGTGTTGGTGGGAGCTGGCTTAGTTAAACATCGGCGTTAATATAGGCTTATTGCCTTTTAGAAAATATAAAAAACGGCAGTAGACAAGGTAATGCCAATGCATATGCAACGTTATGCAATGTGAAGAACAAGTTTTCTTGAATGTTATCGTTTAAAACTTTTTTCTGCTCCTATTTAAAATCTGCCATTTGCTGTTATGTAATTGTCTAGCAGTCAATCGTGTAAAATGTGTAGTAACTATTATCAATGCAACATATAATAACAATGTGCTGTTATTGTTTTGAAGGCACATTGTCAACTAAATTATAGATTGTTTGAGAGACAAATGGAAATGGAATTAATGCTTCAGTTTCACTACATCAAGTATGCTGCTACTGAGGAAGCGGCACAGGAAGCAATGAAGGCCGCAATAACCTCGGAAGAGGACGAAAAATACGAAACCTACAGAAATCATCTTACAGGTTTGTGGAACAGAAGGGCTCTCTGGTGCCGACTTCCTGCAATGCGTGGGCATCACACGAACAATTATGCGGAAGTGACTGTGCCTTTACAAGGACAAAGTCCTCAGTCGTTGTAAGGCCTACAGTGTTGTTGCTCTGGTGGACTTTACTATAGAGGTACTAGAAAGTTATTACCGAAGTTGCCTTTTGGCCTATACGCACAGTAAAACTCAAAAACCGTACTTACTGCTTGGAGATTTGGAAAAAAGTGCAACTTACAACACTAAGGATGCCATCATTGAACTCTCTGACAGCATTTATAATGTCCCTAGTGAAACCAATGGCGATGCCACTGTTGGATAGTATTATGAAGTTGATGCTCAACTGGGTGTATGTTCCTGACTCAGTGGTGTGTTTGATGGATGCTGCAAGCATCAAATTGCAGTTATGATGCATTTCCCTGAAGCATTACCAAATGCGCCTCCTGTATCTGCGAAAAGTCGTCATCAGGCTGCATTCATTGCTTTAGGAAAGTCAGCTGAGCCATTAGCTTTTTACAAGGCTGGTGCTGCACTGTCACTGATGCAACCTACAGAGGATGCATTTGGTGATTATGGCAATAGTGGTGAAGAAACACTAGAAGAGAATGTCACTGAAACAGCATGCAATATTCTCTCTGTGTCCACATCTGATGAAAATATTACTGCATTTGTGAGGTGTCAGAATATTTCCAGTAGAATTTCACAAGCACTCTGGATTCCTAGATATTGATTGGAGAAAATATTCGTTGCTGAAATGCCCAATTATAATATTGTAGGCCTATATCACTCATAGTGTGTAAATATTTTAACACCATGGCACTGGTTTAATTTAGACCGACTTTCGCATTGATTTGGTCTAGTCTGACAGTGTGTAGACCAGCGGTTCTCAATCTGGCATGCTATAATGGAAATGATTGTCAATTTTCTGTCAGTCCAGTAGTGGTAAACAAAAATTACCTAATATGCAAGATATTAAAAAAATTAAACATTTAATGAACCTGAACCATGCCGATAATTAATACAAAGTTTGTAATGCATGTAGTATTTGGAAGCATTGCAAAGTTATTGAAGTATGATCGTGTTTTGAATGTGTCAAATATTATAGTACACATATGCCAGAAGAAGATGGAGCAGAAGGAGAATTTCTGCGGTGGATGGAGTTGTGGAAAGGCATTGAACCATCGAACAGACCAGCAACTGTGACTGAAGCACTTAAAATTGCCAACAATCTTGGAACTTATCCATGCATTTCAACCATCTTGCGCATCTTTGCTACTTTGCCAGTTACCAACAGCAACAACAGAGCATTCATTCAGTGCTCTGAAACGCATCAAGACATATCTTCGTTCTACCATGAATGAAAATCGCCTCAATGGATTCGCACATCTTCATATTCACAGAAATCTCGAGCTTTGTCATGATGATGTGATTGATGAGTTCTCAAAAAACAATCGTCGACTTAATTTTCATAAATAAATATATATTTCTTCATTAACTTGTTTGGTTTAACCTACCACCATGCTGCAATTGTGACAATGCTAAAGCAAAATTTAAATTGGTCTAACTGTAGATGTCCCTTATTATGCATATTGTCAGTAATGCCATGTATTACACATATGCAAATTGTAATTCCAACAGTGCTGCAGCTTTAATGGACTTCATTTCACAGGGCTTTGTTCTTGTTTTTCTTGGGTTAACTCTAGACTTCAACCGTGGTGGTGACTGGTGGTGCAAATGGCCAAAAAAGGCACGTAAGCTTTTACAGCCAAAAATGATTTTGCATCTGCAAGTTGCAATGCCAGAAATTGCAACTGCTGTCTCTCCATCAGTTGTGTTGTGTATTTTATAAACAAATTAGTTAACCCCCTACAAGCACTTACATTTTCAGCCTAATATGCATACAGGGCTTAGTCGCAGCCCACAGAATTTCATTTTTTCTCCAATAAAGGTGGCTTGCACATGTTGATGAAAAGAACATAATCATGCATTTTTTCAGAAAAAAATCCTGGAAAATCTTAAAATGTCGCCAGGGGCTTTGCCCCTGGACCCCACTGGGGCTACACCCCCAGACCCCTATTATAGGCTCACGCTTCGCACACGCCATGGGCTGGAACCCCTCACCAAAATTCTAAATACGCCACTGAGTTTATGTAATAAAAATCAAGAACAGATAGCAAGAAAAAAACTGGCAGCAGGGATTCCATTCAGCAATGTTCTCGATTCATGTTATGCAAATTGCAGTGAATCGAATATGATTCACAAAAATCTACTCAGCAACAAAGATTTGGCGAATATAAGTGTACAATTTGGACAAAACAAGAAGGAGATGCTTCACACTAATGATGCTGATAGTGTTGCTGCATGGATAGAATTAACTAAGAAGGATCCCACAACAAGAAATTTAGTAAGATATATAAAATTCAAAGGTGAAACAGGTGCTTACAACCTGGGACTTGATGGTATCATTTGGTGCTAGCTAGTGATGCTCAGGTTGTTGCAGCATGCACCTTCTGTGCTCCAAACTGTCAAGTTTGTCTGGATTCCGCACATGGATTGAATAGCTAAGACTTACAACTATGATGTGTATAGATGAGCATGGAGAAGGCCTGCCTGTTGCATTTTGCTATAGCAGCATTGTGGATTCGCTGACCATGAATTCATTTTTTACTACCTTCAGATCGTCATTATTCGGCAGTCCACTTGAAAATGTTCTTCTTATAACTGATGATACCAAAGTGTATAGCAATGCCTGGGCAGCAGTCATGGGATGACCAAGACACAGAATACTGTGTGCAAAGCACATTGATCGCGCATGGCGGAAGAATTTGACAAAGATAACAGGCGATCCAAGTTTGAGAAAAACTGTTTACCAGACAATTCTCGCCTTACTAGAAATGTCCGATAAGGAGCAATTCCATACGAAATTGGGTCAGTCTCTGCTCATGGCAAACGATGACTAAACTTTGCAGCCTATTTTGAGCGTGAATACTCAACCCGCCCTGCATTGTGGGCTTATTCATACAGAATTGGGCTGCAAGTCCACCATAATATGCATTTAGAAGCCATGCATTGCGTACTGAAGAATGTCCATCTCCAAGGTCGGAAGGTCAAATGGCTTGATAAAAGCATTCATACTTTGATGAAATTTCTACAAGAAAAAATGAGTGATCGCCTGATCAAGATATACTGTGGTAAATGGAATCATCATATTGGCGGTATCAGGAAACGGCATGATGCTAGTAAAAACTTACAAGCAGATGCATGTTCATGCATCACTCAGAACATGACTTACACTGTTCTAGAAAGCAACAAACTTGTTTATACAGCACGACAGTCAAATCCGGTGTTGCATGATTACAGTACTTGTGGTTTGATCTGCAATGAGTGCAAGATCTGTGTTCATTCGTTTTTATGCTCCTGTTTGGACAGCGGGCTGCATAACTAGTTAGTCATCCAAGAGTAACTATTGTCATTTACTAGTTACAGTATTTAGTAACTAGTAATGCAAGTTACTAGTTACCATATCTAGTTACTGTTGTTGCATTTCAAGCGTTTGCATAATTCTGCATCACTATTTCATGATTAACTTCATTGAAGAGATATAATTCAACTTATAATTTACCGTACTATTTTTCAATATTTTGCCATGATGCAGATTGCAAAGAAAATATGTACTTATGAAAAACAGTAGCCAATATTTTACTAGACTAGAGCATAAAATATAGTACTAGTAGGCCTATACAATACATCATTTAATAATAAAATGTGTTAATTTCGGCTGCAGTGTGCTTTTTCTCTGTATGTTTCTAGGATAGTGTGCCGTGCCTGATAAAAGGTTGGGAAACACTGCCCTAGTATTTTACTTATGAAATAAATCCCATGTTGTATTTGATCGATAATAAAAGCAGTAAACAGTTTTGAATTTAACTTCAAACTGTTCAGTAATAATAATAACTGATAATAACTACAGTTTTATATTATCCATGGCGGAAGATAAAAATGCGATGAGTACTTACGGAATTTTTTACGCTAGTTGAAATTGACAAGAAAAACGCCCATGTGCGTTGCAAGCTCTGTCAATCAGCTTCAAAGCATACCTACAGCTGCGATCTCAATTCTACAGCAAATCTCATAAAGTATCTATAAGTAAATAAAGTTTATGACTATGAGTGATTCAGTTTAGCCTAGGATCTATAGACATGCCTTAACAGCTGTCTTGTGTGAAGTTTCAAGGCCAAATTATTATAATGTATAGTGATGAAAATACTTTTCAGTTTCTTCAGATGCATTACGTTACATGCCACAACTGAATCAACTGCTACTCATGTCTCAGCTGATGCAAAAGATGCAATGTGCCATCAACTTATGTTCAGTGATATTTTACTTTGGAAAATAATTACTACTTTTACTTTTAATTTAGTTTTGGGTTCCTTATTTGACTTTCACTTTCAACTACAGTTTTTAACGTCATTTAATTTCTATTTCAGTTCTAATTTTACTTTGTAAATAGTTGTTAATTTTACTTTTACTTTTCCAAAATAAAATTACTTTCACTTTTACTTTTAATTACAGTTTTATATATATATCATACCTTCCCGGCTTCCACTTAATTTATTTCATTTAACAGCAGTAACAGTCAGTCACTGGGCTAGTAGGCCTATACTGAATGCACAGCATTAATATACAGTGCAACATATAACAAATACGAACGACTGCCACTTGACATTGCATGCACAGAAACATTCAGTGTAATACCTAAGCTGTCAGTGTCAGACAGGTACACATTCAAAATATGAGTGCAATGACTGCAAGTCTGCAATCAACTGGAAATGATTAAATACGCAATGCTGCTGTTGAGCTTCATGAAGACACGCATCTCAAGACTTTTTGTGAGCCTGTTTCATTAAAAAAAACTGCCAAATACAGTATCACTCTCCCTTTTTCTACCAGCAAACTGTTTAGATAAACTCATACTTTTCTATTTAGACACTCGAGAGTTGACATGAATGGTACTGTTTGTAAGAATAAACCGAAAGACGGTAGAAGTACAAACAGTACGCTCTGCCTAAACAACAGTCAGGCATGAACATAAATTTAAAATAAAATGGGAGAAAATTTTAACAATTTTACTTCACCAAATAATTACTACTTTTACTTTTAATTCATTTTTGGCGTCCTTATTTTACTTCTACCTTCTATTTCAGTTCAAAACTATATTTTACTTCCTATTTCAGTTTTACTGAACTGAATGCAAATAATTTTACTTTTAATTTCTATTTCAGTTCAGTAATATATCACTGCTTATGTTCGTTTAGATGGTAAACACCACAGACTTGTGTGGGAGCACTGAACGGCGCCGCAAAGTCTATTCCAAAAAGTCGATCTACAGATGTGAGAAGTGCGATGTAGGCCTTCACGCTGACTGTCACACGGCCTCCCACATTGCAACTTGAATTTAAAACTATTAACATGCTTCAGAAACTGGACAACAAGCATAGACAAGCAGTTAAAATTTGAATAAAAATATGAATTGTTTTAAAAATTCAAATGGTAATGCATTTACTAAGAAATTAGTACATACCAAACTGTATTTGTGTTTGTAAATATAAATTGTGAACATCATGCATACATTTTATTTGTCATTATTTACAATTTGCTTTAAGTTTTCCAATGTCAAATTTAAGTTTGACAATGCAATGGGTCTGCAACATGAAACGTGACAATTTCACTCCTGTTGCTTCATCACATCTGTGTTCTGATCACTTTAGGGGCCGTCCATATAGTGCGTACGCACCGAGAGGGAAGGGGGTTTGAGATTTAGGCGATTTTGCGTACGGAAGCATGTGGGGGAGGGGGTCACGACTGAATTTGTATGTACGCAATTTCAAATTTATAAATAGATAGAAGGCTGGTATAGACTTGGGCTCACCACTTTGATCCCGAGAGAAAACTGCAGAGTATGGAGTGAAAGCATACCGATTCCCCGACACTGGTCAAATTCCACACAATTGCATCAGCGGGCAAAGTTATGTTACGAAATTCCACCCCAACAGCCGGCACAATACAAGCCCCTGCCCCAGCATCTGCCCCAGTGCCCAGAATTTGAGTTCAAATTCATGCATCAGAGACTGTCCTGGCCCCTGCCTCTCCTTTGAGCGAGCGCTAGTTCAGGCGTCCGCCCAGCAACTCAACAAGCGCTTTCTGTGAAGCCTTTCAAACTGCCTTCAGTAAATGTTTTTTCACAATTCGCATTTCAGTCGAGCCCACACAAAATGGTATGGAAATAGAATTGCATTGTTAAGCAACAGCAACAGGATCGAGGGTATGCCAAAACAACTTAAACTAGCCAGGCGGTGGTTTTAGAGGCAGCACAAGAAAATGTAAACCATTAAAAAATAATATAGGAAAGTGGTCTAAAACGGGCCCCTTGCCTAAAACGGGCACCCCAATATTTTAGCAACTGCTCACAAATTTAAGAATTCTACTTGCTGCTCAGGGAACCAGCTTCACCTTATGAATATTCACGAATGTGACGCGCCGAGTTCTGGCGGGACCATATGGGTAAAATAAACGAGTATAGATTTGTGACAATTCGTTAATTTTTACTTCTAACATTGAGATTTATTATAGTTTTAACAAATCAGACAGCATAACGGCGAGGTATGTACCCTTTATAGATGTGGTAATGCATTTTCAGCACTTGTAGTGGAGCGACATCAGCCGCTAGGGAGCGCAGTCTCCCCTGGACATCAACCGACGGGGATAACCGCATTGTCAGATGAGGAAACCTACTAGGTTTGAGTAACACGCTATCGCCATCATAAGGTCAATCTTCGCGACCTGTTAACAAAATGTGTCGGAATAGGATAAAAGTTTAGTAATGGGACTTACATTGTAGATCTCACCATGTCAGCGAGAGGACGCGACCAAGAACCGACGGAAGGCCAGGATACCCATGCCCTGCTGGATGGGGAAAATTCCGCAAATTTCGCAAATTCCGGTCTCTCTCGGCCCTCTATCAACACTTGGATGCGGCTCATCACACTCCGGCGACCATGATGCGACCCACTATGGTGGGAGGCACACCTTACATGCCTCCCCTCCTACACTCACCTCTTGCGTGGCGGGCAGCGCAACCTTCCGTCACCCCGGAGGATTGGATGCGATCATTTGAATTCATGCAGGCGCAACCAGCTGAGACGGTCGCTTCAAGTACGCCCGTCGCGATGTCGAACGCCGCCCAGGAAGTGCAATTCCGTCGTCTGACAGAGATATACCGCCAGTGGGCAACCTACGTGTCCATAGATGACATGCTAGGGGCGGGCCTGTCGCTATTCCCACAGATCCCGCGGGTCTACGTCCGTGCCTTGGCGCTGTCGTTAAAGAGTTGGGTACCCGACGCCTGGATGCCTCGGTGGGCACCGATTCCCTCGCCCGCAAGGACACCACCACCGAAACGCCCGATTTGCCAAACGTCGCCACTACGCCACCCCAGGTATATTGAATGGAACTTATTGATATCACTCCCCGCCGCACCCAGAGATTCACTGCAATGCCACCGGGCCAGAAGTGTTGTCGACCCCGACTCCTAGCTTCGATGGATTTATACTTCCCCCTTCTTTATTCGCGAGCTCGGAACCGATGGAGATCACCAGCTCACCGATCAAGAGCCTAGCCTTCGGCCAAGATGACAGGGAGGATTCATGGCCTGAAGTGAGCGGGGTGGGCGACTGCGTTCCGGCTGATACCACAGATACAGATACGGTTTTATGTGATCGCCTGCAGCTGCTAGCCCAGAGCTTGTAGCTCCCACACGAACGAGGATATAACAATACTCAGGACCCGTTAACATTCTTTTCTTTTGAACACGTAAGTCTAGGAACATATCTTTGGACTCCATTTTTTGCCCTGTGTTTTGTCCCTTTTTATTAGCTTTAACTAATAAAACATTTAATCTTGGAAAATACGCCTCGTGATTTTGAGCGAATCTTCTTAACATCGCTTAGGCAGTCAATCTTGCATAATTACAATGCAGACGAACAATACGGCGTGGACGACCGTGCGCTATAGGAATAATCGCACTATAACCAGCGGCCGGCAGGAAAACGGATTCAGATCCAGGAGCCGCCAGAACCGTTCCTACGCCTCTGCCATCAGGGGTACGAGGAACAATCAACAGTCACAAACCATCAGACATCCAATCCCCATCCACTCGACATCCAATTCCCATCCACCCTCACCAAAACTGCGACCGCCACCCCACTCCATGGCAAAGACAACAACGACATACAAGCCGCCCTTCGATCCATCTCGGAAAGACTTGAAAAGATGAAAGTAGGAAGCAACAACCGCGATCGATCAACAGCACCTCCACCCAAGCCCATCTCCACCCGCCAACAAGCATCGGGCACTGCCACCAACACCAACAGCACATCCGAAACCGATGCCATCACTTCCCTTCTCTCTTTGCTCGTCGACCGACTAGACCGCATGGAGGAAAGGATCAACGGACGTAACCCACTACAAGGACCCACTACAACCAACCAAGGAGGGCAACCCACCTAAAAACCGACCAGATCAGACACAATCCACAGTTCAACTAACTGTGGCGTAACATATTCCGGGGGGTACAGCTTAAGCACCACCTCCGGAACTGGATCACCCTCCCCCCATCCATCAGCAAACAGCTTAAGCAAGTGGCTGAACAAATCCACCCTCCATGCCATCGGCTGAGACCACACAAATACTAATCGGTACCATGGAAAACACGGGTCGACTGTTACAAGACACGGTGTATGACCACATCACGGACTCAATTGCCGCCAACCACCGTCACATGGCCACCCTGGACCACACCGACCTCTCCAGGGCGGCCGATTTGGCCGAGAAGCATCTCCGACGCCGCCTTGGAAAGAAGATCCAGACTTCCCAACTTGCGATTTGGATCTGCGAGGAAACTGACATGGCATTCAACAGCAAAAGCAAACCAGCAACCGCTGGGGTGACACCCACAACCGGAAGCCCAACAACCATCACCAAACAGGAAGCATCCCCAGCCTTCGGAACCGTTACCCACGAACTGGGAGCTCCGGAGCCTGCCACCAGTGACACCCGAGGATGAACACACACTGCCAAAAGGAGAAGGAAGCAATCCGAAAGCCCCCCTACCACCACCGGAAGGGCCCATAGCACACCACCCTCCATCCACTTCACCAAAGTAGCTGACAACGAGTCCGGAACACCCAAAACCGCCGTCCAAAGCAACACCCCGGGAAACAATCCGCTGCTTCCGATACCGAGAATATCACTGGAACACTACAGGATCCAGGCCCCACCCAAAAAACAACCGGAGGAGGAGGATGAGACCATTGAGGACTCTACAGACTCTGAATCAACGGGTATGCACTTCTAGACAAATCCCTAGAAAGCCCACTAAGGCAGGGGTGGGGAGAAGGGGAAATGGGCACCCTAACTCCCCTTGCAGCAAGCAGAAGTCTAGCTTGCACGCATAGTGTTTTTCTAGTATGTACTGGTACTTTATACACGTCGCGAGGGCGTGACGGTTCAAAGGGGGAGGCTGTGGAGCAACATCAGCCGCTAGGGGACACAGTCTCCCCTGGACATCAACCGCTAGGCGCGCCAGCGGCGCCCTTTATAGGCAGCCACTGGGCGAAATTCAGTCTTGTTCTCTGGGATTGTGCTCGAAGAAGGATGTGGATTTTTCTATCGATTTCGAAGTCGTACAGTAAAAGTAGCTAGGACGTTTTTATTGGATTACTGAAGTTGTTTGAACTGACGAACAGGTCTGTGAAACTTTCTTTTGTATTAATTGAAGAAATGCTTAATAAATATGTATTCATTTATGGAATTGACGTCGTTTATGTCACTAACGTGCTGACCACATGTTCTCGAATCTAAAAGTCTCCGACCTATAACTGGAGCCGACCTCACGTGCCTGTAATTTAGTTGCCATCCTGGTGATAACAGAAAGGGAATAGAGAGAAGTGAAGGAAGTTTCATCGACTGGGGAAGGGTCGTTGCAGTATGCTAAATCGCTCTTTGCATTTGTGAGATTTTAAACTTGACCGACCCCTAGTCGACTAGTGAGATGTATAAAACGGGCCCCTGGGGGCCATTTTATCCATCCAACTAGTCTGCTCAGTGCTCACGTTATGGTGAAATTTTTGTCCATACATGCAATTTGTTTTGTGTTTGGATTCTTTTGTTTTTGTCTTTAGTTTATATACGCCTCAGTTAAACACTGTTGACTTAAGCCTACACATTGTGTTAATATGAACAGTGCGCTTTTTTCAGATGGGTCGTTATAAACAGAAAACAGGCCGACAATCCTGGTCAACCATTAACATGGAAAAAGCAATCAAAGCGTTGCGTTCACGCAAAATGGGACTGAAAAGACCTTGCCGTAAATATAATGTCCCACGGACGACTTTGCAGAGGCACTATAAAACCAGTATGGACAGTAAGATAATTGCACCTAAAGGTTTGGGATCCGGAAACAGTGTTTTTGATGCAGAATTAGAAGTGGAGCTTGTGGCTCATATCTAAACTATGGAGAATATGCTATTTGGTTTCACTCCAAGGGGCTTAAGGCAGCTGGCATACCAACTTGCAAAAGCTAATAATGTCCACCAGCGATTCACCACAGAGAAAGAGGAAGCAGGCAAGGAATGGTATCGTGGGTTCATGGCCTGTCATCCAGATCTCTCTTTGTGCATGCCCGAAGGGGTTCAATCAGGTAGCTGTAGGGAAGTTCTTTGACCTGCTGCAAGAAGTTCAAAGCAAGTTTCACTTCACCCCAGACAAAATATTTAACTGCGACGAAACTGGGATGACTACTGTCCCAAACAAACCATCGAGAATTATAGCTGCAAAAGGGAAGAAACAGGTTGGCAAACTATCTTACGCAGAGAGTGGCCAACTAGTCACAGTAGAATTGTGCATGAGTGCTTCAGGAAATTTTGTGCTGCCTTTCTTTATTTCCCCACGCTGCAGAATGAAACCTGAACTACTTGACAAGGCACCGCCGGGCTCTCAGGCTTCAGCACATCCAAGTGGATGGATGCAAAGTGAGATTGTTGTACAGTGGTTTGATCATTTCCTGCAGCACGCCAATCCAAGTGAAGCATCTCCAGTTTTGCTAATTTTAGATGGACACAAAACTCACACAACAAACTTGGAAGTCATCAACAAAGCCCAGGAACACCACGTAACACTGCTGTCTCCCTCCTCACTGCAGCCACCGTCTGCAACCACTTGATGTATCGTTTATGAAACCTCTCAACAGTAGCGTGCCAATGGCTAGTTTGGCTCGAGCCATGGGCGGCACACAACTGGGGGCGGCAAATTTTGAGAAATACATTAGTGTTTAGGCAATCGGTCATGCCACTCAATGGTATTCGACACGTTATATAAGTTACCATGTTGCAAATGCACAAGTTAGCTTGTATTAACACGTTATATTATTTGTTAATTGGCGTGTTATCAATTGTTTTCATGTATGTGTGCATTGATGCGTTATATAATATACTGATATACGCTGTCCGTCTAATGGCGTCGCCGTACCAACTACCAAAGGTTTTGGTTGCGCAATAAATACGATTATGAAATTGAACATCAATTTCTGCATAAAACGAAGAAAACACAGCTGTCATTTACTTATTTTAGTCAATGAAATATATAATAATATGAAATATATAATTTGTAAAATATTTTACAAGAAATTGATGTAGATTACTAAATTCCTTAGTTGCATAACTTTATGAACGCTGCCAAGCCTGCCATTAGGCTTACCAATTTCAAATGGGATCAGGCATACCTTAAACGAAAGGAAGATCATGCGATGCTACTGATTGAGAAATTTCTAATATTGTTGATTCATTCATTCATTTATTCATTCCTAGACAATTTCTATAGCTCTGTAACAAGGCTGAGGCCCACAACAAAAGCGCTTTAACATCTCAACTATAACCCAACCTAAACAGATGCGTTTTTAATCTTGTGATGAAATGCTCGGGAGTATCAGCCATGGTGGTCTCATCAGGAAGAGAGTTCCACAAGATAGGATTACCCCTAGTGAAGGATCTCTCTCCGAACTTGGCGGTCTTGGATGGGGGAGGAACATGAAGTTTAACGCCACGACTCGAGCGGAGCGAAGCTCTCCTGTCATTACCCTGCGGTCTCTTTACAAGAGAGGCAAGGTACTCAGGACAGCACGGGTCATGCAGCGCTCTGTACATCAGCCAGCATCTTTTGAACACAATCCGCTCAGGGACTCGGAGCCAATGTAGACGATCCCTGAGAAGTGGTGTTACATGTTCGCACCAGCGACATCCGAACACAATCCTCGCCGAGAGGTTAAGAACAGACTGCAGCTGATCAAGTTTGCTAACCAACAGGACACTATTGCAATAGTCGATCCTAGTTTGGACCAAGGCCCGGACCAAGTGTACCACTCCGAATACAGGCCAGTTGATGTTATTAGGGAAAGAAATTCGTTGAAATATCAAATCGAAGTCGTTTTTAATATTTTTACAACGTCCCCACATGAAACGACAGAAAGAGAGTGGAGCGTTCTTTCGCAATAGAAAGAAAACCAGGAAAGAGGAACTAAAGAAGAATGAGGGAGTGTAGTGAAGGCTGTTTACTATGCAGCTGGGCTGAGTCACCACTCAAGCGCCCAGCAGTTGAACTGCCACTAAGGGGCGTGACAGTTTAGCCGTAGGCAGCTGAGCTGCAGCAGTGTAGCTATAAGTTAGTAGGACTCGGAACATTGAAGAGTGAACATCGACCTAGCAGTGACTTTCTTGTTGATCTGATTAAAATTATATTAAACCGTTTTAAACGTAACACATCGAACATTTAATATGATAACACTTCCGTTATCATAGGGAGCTCTTCTGAAGTTTGTTGTTCTTGAACAGTCTGGACAAGAAGATAATGATTATGGAAGAACAATCTCAAAGTAAAAAAACGAGGAAAGTTTGCCTAGTAGTTTCTCATCAGAGACAAAAGACAATCGAAACATTTATGAAGCAAACCTTCGTATGGAAGAAGAAAGAGAAGCAACAGACAAGCAGGAAACAGATGAAGAGGAATGTATGCCTTTCTCAGGGTTAACTTCAGAAAATGATAGAGAAAAACTAGTTCTGGATGAAGTAACGGCAAAAGATGATAGGGGGGATGCTGAAAGCAAAGCTTTTGGTGAGTGTAGCATTAACATGTCCGGAAGGTTACCTGAAGATGTTGCTGACTTGCCAGAAGTAATCAACAACAGCTTCCGAATTGAAATAGTTAAGGCTGGACCAGAAAGATTTCAAAACATGGAAGCGACTTTCAGTTCCACACTTAGAGAAACAAGATTCTTATACTGCAGATTAGAATGGCTGAAGCATTTCCTGAAACGCAGGTAGAATTGTTACTCAGTGTGGAAAGAGCCTTTGAAGCAGCACGCTCTACTCTTCCGCCTGAAGATCATTCCTCTATGATGAACACACACACACACATGATATTCAAGTACTTCCACTTCCTCTCCTCCCTCCTTGCCTGTCCCTCCCACTTCACCTATTTCACGTCCTCTCACTCATTCCGATCCTACAGTTACTTCAGATCAAGATGTTGTTGCCTTGACGAAACGTTGGTTACAGTGCAGTCTTCAATGACCATTGATGAGTCCTTATTGAATGAAGAAATTATTGTGGATGAATTCAATGTTACATCTGAAAATCAGGGTGACATTGATGTTAAAGAGCGAAATGTACTGTAGAAGTTGATTATCCATTGGATTTATTATTGTTAGTGTACAGCTGTGAGTTTCATTATGCAAAATCACTTATTATGTAGTTGGTTTTCTTGTCATATAGATGCATATATATTTTGCTATTGACAGAGTCACGTGATAAGGGACAAAATTCACCGAGACTGTGTAGTAGCATGAGTTGGAGTAGAACATTTAGTTGTAGGTTCAGTTATGCGAAAACACTGACGAGTATGGAGCGTTCAGAAATAAAGCGACATTGCGGGATATGTAATTGCAAGTGGATAAAGCACAGATTACCTCTACCCATATGCCAGTACACATTAGAAGGCATTTTAAGAAGGTGCCGTATATTGACCTTGTTGCATCCGCAGGCCATAGTCAAGCGTCTTTTAATTGAAGAGTTTTCCTTGACTGACCCGGAATTTTTAATGGCCATAGAGCGAGGAATGCATCCTAAAGAAAGTGTCCTTGCCTTTCGAATCAGAAATTCAGAAGTTTGTTTTCCTTCTACGGATCGAACCGGTCTGTTGTCATGCCAGAAGTACAAATGGAATCAAAAGAAAAACCATCTACCTCTGAAGAAAGTGAAAACGATGGAAAGCGTGTTCAGAGAGTTTTGGATCATGTGCAGTCAGTTATGGTATGACTTCATTTCCAACGCGGAGATATCCTCACGGACTGGATTACCATCACTCAATGAATTGATAAGTAGGCGCCGCCTTGCAATTTTTGGACATGCAGCCCGCCTCGAAGAGACAGTTCCTGTTCATCAAGCCCTCCGCTGCCACGTTGACCTATCCATCGGTCGTCCACCTGACCGATCATGGAAGCGCTGTCCTGGTCGTCCCAGGAAAAGATGGATCGACCACATCCGTTCCCAGACCAGCGAGCTTCCATCTACTCTCTGGAGTCGTGCCATCCGGCGGGGTCATGGTCAAGGGGTGACGCAACGGCCCCCGCCGGCTACGCGCTTCTGATGATGATGATGATGCAGTCAGAGCTAAAGGGTTAATTTTTTTATATTGTAAATAGTATTGCTTGAGTTGAGATGTTGTATGGATGTGCGAGTGTGAAATTAGTGTGTGTGTGTGTGTGAAACATGAATCCTTTGACCGTCGATGGAACTGGAATTTGTTGTCTAAGGTTTCTACAGATCGCGACTGATTAATGACAGTCGGAGCGACTGACTCGTCGCAGAGTCTTCCTTTTTGACAAGAACGATTAATCATGAAGCACAAAGTTTAACTTCGTTTCATGCCTTGTACAATATGTGGAATTTAAAATGTTCAGCAGAATTTCTGACTGATATATGATAGAATTTCTATTGAGATTTTGCAACAATATTTTCATAAAATAAAACAGATGGCCATTAATGGAAGGGCACTTGAAGCCGATAGACCAAATTTGCATTAACGACAGCCGAGATTTGGGTGCCATTCTACAAGTTTGATAGAAGAAGGCCAACAGATAAAATTTATATAAAATAATCCACTGACGCATTTTTTCTCTTGTGGCGTTAGCATGGCACAGCGAATGAGTGTTAGTTGCCGAAAGTGTACAGTTGATTTGACTGAGTGCCATTATGATGTGAATAGCAAGAGAGATTCACATTCAGTTGTCTCTGAAAAAGTGAAGAAAGTTCAGAAACAGAATAAAATAAAATCTTTAGTTGTGATGAATCAATCCAGTAAAGCCAAATAATTGCGAGTCAGATTATCGAGATGTTGTCAATAAATCGCCTTCACCTTCCACTACAGTCATGATTCACACAGGAAAGATCCTCAACCCATCAGCGCCTACAACATTTTCCCACCAAAACTAGAGCTCGTCTGGAAATTCAACCGCCCTAATTCTCATTTCCTCTCCTGTGATGTACGATTTGATAGACATTTTTGGCGAAGAGTTCAACTCAAGGAATGATGAAGCCGTGTATGGAAAATCATCGTCGGTTAATCTGGATTTATGAGAAGAAAACACCTCCGAGCCGGATGTTGCATCTGAAGAAGAAAGCAGAGAATCGAGCACCAGTGCTACGGGTGTTGCCAATTTTTCTAACTCCGAAATCCCGGATGGACCTCACGCTGTGGTAGTGGAATGTCCACATTGTCATTGTCGCCTTTACACGCGATGGGGCCAACGCCTGCTGCGACGTCACTTGGCTGACGATAAGTGCGAATTGCATCTCATTGGAATACCTTCTATTACTTTTTCCACCCCTCCGCCTTCCCCCTCCACTGCCACTGGATCTACCTTGTTCAGCCTTCCTTTGGATAATGAAGCGTCGACAATGTGCGAATCTATGACTTCTACATTTTCCGACATCTCGACTATTCTTGACGAAGCGTCGTCTATCCTGAATGCAGGCACTGAAGAAATGGCTTTGGATAACTATGCTTTGATCGAAATACCAAATTTCGACAGTTTGGATTACGATCTTATGTTGAATGATTTTTAAGATGAGATTACCGTTATATTTTTTTCGATGTGCTTATACGTTTATATTTTTTATATTCTTTCTTTTATAATTTGGTATGGTTTTTGTTGCCATATAGTTGTTATTGGATGGTTGCCTTCGATTTAATGTTGTACGACTTGGTGCAGTTTTGTTGTACCGTATATACCCTCATATACATAGTTATTGTTTTATTACTATATGATGTTACTTGTACCGAGTTTAGATCATTTTCTTTATTTTTACGTAGGCTTGTGGACATACCCAAACATGCCGAGGACTTTGTAGTGATTTTTCGATTTTTAAAATTTTAAGTTACTTATCACCCCTAGTTTTCGATCATACCATTTAGTTTAACGTCGCAAGGGCCGACGGCCGGGCTCTACCATTTTGCTGAGCCAGAGATTGAACCTTGAGCCCTTACGCCATTGGTTTCGGCTCGTGCAGGCAAAAGTATTCGTTTAAAACCTAGTGTTTTGCCTCAGTCTGCACGGACGCGCTGTACGTACTAGTTGTGGTAGAAAAAGCAGTATAAGAACCCCGGGCAAATGACATTTCGGGGTTGGGGCTCTTTTGGTGCCTTCGGGCTTGCATCATCAGCTCTCGTCGACTGGTTGAATTCATCTGCTCCCCTGGACATCGCCTGGTTGGGTCCCATCTCTTCAGACACTAGCGCAGTGAGTAGAATATCTAAGTTTCCCCTGAGCCGTCCCTCTGTACATCATCATGATTCCGCAACTTGTGTTGTTTAGTTCGTAGGCTTTAGATTAGCTATTTCTAGTAATAAATTACATAAGTGGAAAATCTGTGTTTGCTCTAGTTAGGCATCCCCTAGCCATTCCTCACAACACAACCCCTTTTGGCCCAGTCGCCTGCCATATCGGAGGCGCCTTACCCAGCCTTCCACTCAGCCATCGCCGTTAGAAGTAGGATTCTACACCTAGGGAGTTATAACCTGGTCATCCTGGTAGATTCCGGTTTCCTCACTCCAATCCTACCCCAATCTTACCCATCGCATTCCGTAATAGTAATACCAAACTTGCTGTACAAGGTAATTGTAAAAACAGTGCGTGAAAAGGCTGTGTCAATTGAAACGTTCAATGAACGTATGGAAGCGATATGTAAAAACATTGCTGACAAGCCAAATACTTTTAAGAATACTGTTGCATCTGGTAGCATCAGAGGTTCTGCATCACAAAAATGGCAGTTCTTCCATATTTTGCCACGAATTATTGGCACCTACACGGAAGAGGACGATTTGACTTGGAAAGTATATTTACTATTGCGAGAGATTGCTGACATAGTGTTTTCTCAAGTGGTTTTAAAGTCAATGCTGTGTTTCTTGAATGGCTTAATTAATAAATTCCTCACTACGTTTACTTGCATATTTGGGACATCAAGTTTGACTCCCAAACACCATTACATGATTCGTTATCCAAGATTTCTTTATGAGTATGGGCCATTGCTACCATTATGGTGCATGAGTTATGAGGCAAAGCACCAATATTTCAAGTCAGGTGTTGCTTTCCTTGGTAACTATATAAACGTTACTACTACAATGGCGAATCGCCACCAGATGCGACAGTGTTGGGAATTTCTTGGTGAAGACATTCTGAAATGTGAAACACAGCCACTCAGAAGAACCAATATATGCTCAATGGCTGGTTTCCTACACAACTGCGATTGGTGATTGCAAATGGCTTGATGTTGAAGTGTCTGTTAGTGAAACAGTTACTACAACCACGCAACTACTGCCTAACCATGTTTCATATAAGACTGACGGTTGCTTACTGCTGACAGTTGTTGAGAAAGAAGATGTTCCCATATTTTGTAAAATCAAGTATATGATTTTGTATTGTGATTTGTGGCTGTTATGTGGCAGACTGTGTTTCAGTGAACGGTTTTGTTCACATCTGCATGCATTTTCTGTGCGTTTAGATGCCCACTTGGATGCTCCTTTATTTATTTCAATTATCTGTCATTGAACTCGCATTGGTGGGTGAGGACCAACGCTCTATTGATAAAAATGTAGCTTGTACTTGTGTCGGGATAGAAGAAGATGAATCCAGACGACCATATTCTGGGTGAAAGAATGAAACGTACTGGTCATTATCGCCAAAAGCTTCGTCTGGAACAATCATCAAGTGCTGTGCTAGAAAAGTTTCCTTGTTTGCAGCATCATACATTTGTATGTATTGTTTTTATTGTTGTTACTTTAAAGATATAACATTTATGAAAAATAAGAAAGTTAGCAATAATTCAATTTTTTAGTTACAGCGAGGGATGATATGTTAATAATCTATAGTAGTAACGGTGTCCGGTCAAAACGGCGCAAGACAAGACGGAGCAGACAAAACGGAGCAGACAGAACGGTGCAGATAAAACGGCGTATGATTACGAAATTCGCCTGCACACACAGCAGTTGTTGAGATTGGCCATCAATTGAGTTAGCTAAGCCAAATATGAACAACAGAATTAGCGAAGCCAAATTTGAAAAGCGTCTACGCGATTGGGTGTGGAGGCCGAACCCACATCGTGACCATGTGACCCACAGAACGATCATGTGCAGTATCAATTTTCATCGGGTGTTGGTTCATTTCAGTTGGAAAGATCATCAATTAGCGCCCGTTGATCTTACCTTTTGTTACTGTTTGAAAATTCCTGTGTGTGATTGCCAAGCTGAAATGTAGCAAGTGATAAGTTAACGCAAATTTCCAAATATCAAGTATCTATCCTACTGTATATCTTTCCTAATCTGAAAATTTGGTTTTACTGCTGAAATCAAGTTGGGCTACTATGGTGAATAAACCTCCTTGATGTGAGATTAATTTGTGAAATGATGTACCCAAAGCGTTAGATAACTACTGAAGCGAAACAGCGTTAGTTACTTTTAAATTATTGAAGACTCTAGAATACAAATGCTTTTAAGATAGATTCCAGTGGCTAAGGTATTCATTAGACAACACCTGATGCTAGTATCATGTCCACTTTATTGATGTATTTATTGATGTACTGTACATATATACATTTATGTAGCGCACTATTCGGCCTACTACAATTTAGTTCATACGCCAGAACCCGCTTTAACGTACAGGGCGCATGTGTATTAATAACTATGTGATGTGGATTGAAGAAATTCTTAAAAACGTAACATTGTAAAAGTGCATATGCGCAACAATGGCTTCATTACGTCAATATAATTCCATTTACCCCATGAGTTATACGTATTTCTGTTTTTATTATAAGTAACATGGAAACAATCGAATCGCAGAAAAGAAAGAGCATGCTATTGGTTGATGGCTACAGGTATCAAAAAGATCAAGCGAATGCAGACGGGAGCATTTCGTGGCGATGTTACGAATACGATGGTTGCCGCAGGAGGTTGAAAATGTTGCAAAGCGAAGTGATTTCAGTGACTGACCACAATCACGGTCCTGAACCTGAAATAAATGAAGTAACCAAAGTACAATCGGTTATACGTAAATGGGCACTGGCTGGTGTAGAGAAGCCAAGACAAATAATACTACATGCCAGAACAGGCATTCCTTTGGAAGCTGTCCCTCACTTGCCTCCTTATAGCACATCACAGCGCACAATAAACAGACAAAGAAAAAAAGAAGCAGATGTCATACTCAAGTCCAAAGACTGTTGCAGATATAGTAATTCCAGAGATCCTGACTAGATCTACACGTGGAGAAAACTTCGTTTTGTGGAATTCGGGATGTCATGACGAAAACAGAATTTTTATGTTCGGCACAGAAGAAAACATTAATCGCTTACATCTACATGACCATTGGTTTGTAGATGGCACATTCAAAATAGCTGGTGGGACTGTTCTGTCAGTGGGCAGACTACGCTTCGGTCGAGGACATGCTGGGCTGCGGCCTTGCCCTCTACCCGGGAATACCCCGCCCATATGCTCGAGCGTTGGCGTTGTCTTTGAAGCGGTGGATTCCGTCGCGCCATAACGCGGCAGTGGGAGATGATCCAGTGGCACCCCCAGCAACCGCGGACGCCACCACCGACACTGGGAAGGAGATCGATCGGACAACCACAGCACACATCATGACTTCGCCTCGGAGTTACGGATATCTCACCTCCGTCACAAGGAAGAAGCACTCTGGAGGTTGCACCAGCCACCATACCGCCTGAAACGGAGCCCTTCCCCTGCATGCTCTACCCCGCCCCGTTTGGATTCGCAGATGGGGAACCCATGGAATTGTCTCTGCTGGATGACAGCCACGACGGTCCGTGGCACGAGGTAACCACCTCAGGCACCTCCGACGCAGAGTTGTGCAAAGATCTAGACTTGTTGGCACAGGCGCTGTAAGGCACGACATGTACACTGACGCTGCCCAGAACACTACCTAGAACTTTACTAAGGACATTACTCAGGGTTTATCTACCTCTGTTTTTTTTCTTTTCTCTTCTTATCGTTTTAATAAGTTTCAAGTTTTAGTATAAAGTATCTTATGTGCGTTGCGTAGACGTGACATTTCAAAGGGGAGGCTGTGGAACGATATCTGCCGCTAGATGGCACAGCTTTCCCCGGACACCGACCGCCAGGGGCGCCCTATAAAGGCAGCCGCTGGGCGGAAATTCCTTCTTGCTGTCAGGGATAGGACTTATTGAAGGATCAAAATACTAACATGTTGCGGACTTAACCAATTCGGAATTTAGCCAGGAACAGAAGTTAGGGCGATAACTGGATTATTGTGATCGTTCAGAATCAGCGAACAGGTCTGTGAAGTTATATTATGTCGATTAAAGATGCATTTAATAAACGTGAATTAATATTTTGAATCGCCGTCTTTGCTTCGTGTATGCACGTCCCACGTGTCTTCGAGCTAGAAAGACTCTGGCTTATCACTAGAGCCGTTCTCACGCGCCTATATTTAGATAAACGCCATCCTGGTGGAACTAAAAAGGAAGTAAGATAAAGTTTGTTTCATTGTAAGATAAAGTTCGTTTCACATCTACTAATACTGTGCCTTGGAGAGTCGGCTGCACTGCTGTCAATTCCAACTGCCCAGGTACATATTCGTACTATTCTGTCACTTAATAGGCCTGATACTGATGACAGTTAAAGTGCACAACAGCTTAACACTCTTCTTCAGATATTTAGCATTAACATGAAGATATGCATGTTACCAGTTGCGAACAGGAATTTCATGAATACATGTAAGATTGTTTCTGACAAGTCATACAGAATACCTTAATGGTTCCGCACATAACCTGTAAAGATAGTACAGAATTATTACCATTTAAAGAAATAAAATACCATAGGATTACCTTTTTAAGTGGCTTTCAATGGGTTGACTGAAAATGCAGGACATGAAAATGCGAGAAAAGAAAAAGGCGGACGAAGTGCTAGGGGGGTGAAAATGCAGGTATGTAAAATGATGGACGAAGAGACCAGGGGTGAAAATGCAGGCCAGGAAAAATGCGGACGAAGTGGCAGGGGGTGAAAATGCAGGCCAGGAAAATGAACGACGAAGTGGCAAGGGGTGAAAATGCAGAACCGGGGAAAAGGTGGACGAAGCGGCATGGGGTGAAAATGCAGGTCCAGAAAAAGGGGGTAACAAAGGGGCGAGTGGGAAAAACGCTAAGTATTCGCCCTATTACAGTGTATCTTGGTTGTTTTTGCACCGTTTGAACGTTAAAAACGTAAAAATCTGCTATGTAGATGTATACATATTTAGCATATCAGTCTTCATTATCACACAAACACGGCTAGCCTATATATTTGTATTAAAACAAGTCGCCAAGCAATTTCGGATACCTCAATTGCACATCTGTGCTCTGTAGTGCCTGCTGTCACGGGACGTCGAGGGGGCACCCACGCCAAAACCACCGCCTCACGACCTGTAATAACGCTTTCCCTCGATTAAAGTGATACGTCTAAAATTCAAACAAATGCCTACATTCTATAGCCTTTTGAACTTTAATCCGCGCCAACCGAACGTGCATAATATCTCATTGACGAACCGTTGAAAAACGTTGGCAACGCCGAACCCTAAATAGTAGACAATGCCTAGTTCAAATTCGACGACGATCGCCGCAAGAGCAAATAACTTCCATGAAATAGTGTCGATGAACAAGAGCCCTACTGTGATTTTGGTAAATTGTATAAAAGGACCGTGCAGGCCTTCGTGTTGTCGCGCTTGTCCTTGCGATGGAAGAAAGCACATACGTTACAATAGCGAAAGGTCGTGGAAATGTGTATGCGCACAATGGCTTCCTCTACAAGCAAGTAAAGAAATGCAGAGACGCCATATACTTGAAGTGCTGCCATGGGATCTGTGATGGGTCAGCGAAGCTTCAGCAGGGAAACTTCAGGATCGGAGTAAGTAGTCTTTTAACTGTTACAACTTGACCGATCGTGATTACAAATTCTTGCTGTTCATTCATTAAGTCCTTGTGTCCCATAATTGTGTAGGCGGTTGGTTGATCGACGTTGGTTGTTTCCAATAAAATCCGCTACATCGTTTACCCATATTGTGGCCTAATTGTTCATACTCATACAGTTATTATTATTGTTATTATTATAATTGTTATTATTATTTTTATTATTATTATCTTAATTATTATCATTATTACAGTATCTGGGCTTTACGCGGTTAAATCTCTCAAATTTCCAATGAAATTCGTAATGTATACAACATTTCTCAATGCTTATAAGCACATGCGTCAATTGACGCAGCATCGTCATTCTAGTGTTAACCCTTAAAAATCTACTTATATAGGCCTATATTCTATTCCACTTCTATTTATATTCTATTAATATTATGTTATATATTATTATATCATAAAAGTTATCATATCATATATTATATATATGTATTATATTTTGTTCTACTTATATAAATATTATATAAACATATATTAATGCCCTGGGTACTTAGTTCCCAAAGGACTTATCATATATTATATATTAACTATATGAGTAGATGTAGTAGTAGTCATTTCACGCTATGTAGGGCCTATAATTCTTTAATTATCGGTTGATTATCGCTGTGTTTATGTTACATTCAATTTGCAATATTTCTTGTGTGTTACACAGCGTGAAGCGTAGGCACTATTAACAAGTGCATGTCTTTTGCTGCATTTACAGTTGCCCCACATTGAGCATGCAGATGCCACCGTGGAAATCGCGCGTCTAACGATGGCCGAGCGGTGCAAACAACTAGCTGGATCGACAGAAACACCACTCAGATTTTCGATGAAGTGAGTTGAGGAACCCCTGATTCCGCGCCTTATTTGTCATTTCCGGAAATTGAAAGTGCAATGTTTAAACGACGGCGTCTGTCTATGCCTGCACTGCCGACAACGTGTTCTGAGGCACACGAGATCGTCCGCGACTCCCGTTTTGGGAAGATAAACGGTGACCACTTCTATCGTGGATTCGTGGATGTGGCTGAAGACGGCTTAGCGTTGGTTTTTGCCAGTGATAGCCAACTGGCATTACTGTAGTCGTCGGCTGGTGTTTACTTTGATGGAACGTTTAAAGTAGTTCCAAGTATTTTCTTGCAACTTTTCACTCTTTTTGTTACGTGTTTCGAGTCTGCTTCACCTGTTCTCTTTGTTCTCATGTCGCGTAAGACTCACGCTGTATTGTGCCGTCTTCGAGAAGGTAAAGGAGCTTGCACCTGACTTTCACCCGACGTGTGCTATGTCAGATTTCGAGGAGGCATCGACGAGTGCTTTCAAACAAGTATTTGGAAATCTGGACATATCCGGTTGTTGGTTCCATTACGCGCAAGCCATAATAAAACGGGTCAATAAGATAGGGCTTAAACAACCTTATTTACTTAACTCAGAAGTTAAGGACGCCGTGACGGTGTTTACTGGGATTGCCTTTACTGCCTGCTGCTCACATTACTGTTGCCGCAGATGAACTGAGACAAAGGGTTACTGGAGGCAGCGCCTATGCAAACTTACTGGACCAATTGTTATCCTATGTCCAGCGCCAATGGATCCAAAAGCTTCCATCGGACCCCAAAGATTAACCGTATGTGGAACATGTTAGCCGCACCAATAACATTTTAGAAAGTTTTCATGCCTCTTTGAAGCGTCGCATCCAGATTCCGCACCCCAATTTCCTTGTCTTCATGGGTCATCTCCAGCGTGTCACAAGCGATGCAATGAGCGACGTGGCACGGTTAAGCAATGGTTTGCGTGTTAGACGGCACTGTCAGAAGAAGAACATTCTAAAGGAAAGGCGTGTTGCTATTTGCATCGCGAGATTTGATGCTGGTAACTATACGCGTTGGATTTTCTGAGAGCTGTGAGCCACAGCATGGGAGCCCATACTGAAGCGCTGCATTACCGAGGAGATAACGGTAATAGCGATGAAGAGCAGCGCATAGAAGAGCCGGAGGTTGCGGACGCTGTCATCGTTTCTGAGAGTCCACCACCACCGACTGAAGAACCACAACCGATCGCCGACGCATGTGAAATTTGCCTTTTGGCACCTCGTGTTGCCGTTGCGCTGGTGCCGTCGCGGACACTCGAGATTTTGCGTACGCGTGTGCTGATACTGTTGCGGGCGATGTCGGGCCATTGCCCAATTTGTCGCTCGATATTACTATGGTTATGCGTTTGTTTACTTAGTCCATTCAAAGATTAGTGATTATTTACATCTTACTCAAGTAGTTTCAATACTGTTTGTTATTTTGTTTATCACCACTTATTAGCAATATGTTAGAAGTTAACTGAAATGACAGTTTTGCATTGAGATTTGCATTTTATTTTTGTTTACGACCACTATTTAGCCATATTTTAGAAGTTAACTGAAATAAAAGTTTTGCATTGAAATTTGCATTTTATTTTTGTTTACCACCACTGATTAGCAATATGTTAGAAGTTAACTGAAATCAGTTTGGCATTTATTTCCTAGGCCTGCATTTTCACCCCTTGCCACTTCGTCTTCATTTTCTAGGCCTGCATTTTCACCCCTTGCCACTTCGTCCGTCTTTTTCTCGGCCTGCATTTTCACCCCTTGCCACTTCGGCTGCTCATTTTCTAGGCCTGCATTTTCACCCCTGCCACTTCGCTGTTCATTTTCTAGGCCTGCATTTTCACCCCTTGCCACTTCGCTGCTCATTTTCTAGGCCTGCATTTTATCCCCTGTCACTGGTCCGTCTTTTTCTCGGCCTGCATTTTCAGGCTATTTATATTTTTTCAAATTCATTTTCCAGGCCTGCATTTTCAGCGTTCCCCTTTCAATATTACCTCGCACACACCCAGTGGCGTAGCGAGGGGGCAGAGGGGGCGAAGCGCCCCATGCGGCACTTGCCCTGGGGCAGCATTTTAGAGATTTCCTAATTTTTTAAAATAATTATTAGGCTTTTTTGCTTGTCAGACTTTTTTACAGACTCGATAACTTTTTTTGCTTGTCAGACTTTTTAACACTTGATTGGTAAAGTTTTTTCCAGAAAATTTTGAATTTTTGGAGGCGGCACTTTTTTTCTCGCCGCGGGTGGCACTTTGCCTCACTACGCCACTGCACAAACCCTCTTAACTGGTACTTTGTAAATTTAGTTTTTGCATACATTATAGGTTAGTGCTAGGCAATATCTGCTGACAATAGAGAAATGATGCATTGATTAGTTATTTTTCATTGACTTTTCAGGTCATTAAAAATGCCCAGAACCTATGATCAACCAATAGGGCAGCTTATTCAGCAGAATCTCTTCAGGAAGCAGTGGAGAAAATAGTCAATGATGGTTTTAAACTGCACAGAGTAGCAGTAGACAGTGGAATTGACAAAACAACTTTAAGTAGACACGTCAAAAAAGCACAACTAGAAAGAACCCTTGATCATGTTGGCTATTGGGGGAACCGCCGTGTGTTCACCGATGCCGAAGAGTCTCTCTTAAGTGAATATCTAATCAAGGCATGCCAAATGTATTTTGGAATGAATCCAGTAGAAGTAAGGAATCTTACTTTCCAGCTGGCAATGAAATATAATAAGGAGATGCCATTAACCTGGATTGAAAATGCATCTGCAGACTTTGAATGGTTTAAAGGCTTAATGAAGAGACACAGAGACATTTCAATGAGGACCCCTGAAGCCACATCAACAAGTAGGGCCTCCAGTTTCAACAGGACCAACGTGGCTAGTTTCTTCAAACTATTGCAAGAAGTCAAGTCACGACATAACTTTGGACCATTCATTTAAAATCCATTTGATAACTCACAAGATTGTTTATTTTGTTTGATTTGATACATTTATTGAAATGTATTTGTAATAATTGGATAAACCAAACTGATCCTAAGCAGACTATAATTTTTCCTGATTATTACTATAAAGAATTCTCATGGCATCATTTGCTGATTTAAAAATGCTTTATACTGCCAAAGAGAAGAAGATCCTAAAACTAGCTCCAAACCTGAATTATAAGGCATTGTATCCTACAAACATAGAGCAGCAAAAAGTCAGCCAGGCTTTGAAAAGATGGCTGCTGCACTGCAGTATTTCCCAGAAATAACTGACACTGTCATCGGCACAAGAGAATTCATATAGCTCATTATGCAGCTGTGGAAAATCTTAAACATTAAATCCAACGGCAAAGGGAAACACTTAAGGGACGCTATGTGTGACCATTTTCAATCCACCAATGACAGTCATTTTGCAGTTCTTAACAAAACGGTTTCATGGTTAGAACATTGGGACACCGTGAATTTCTCATTGAAAGGTAGACGAGGCAAATTGTCAAACACGACACACTTAGCAGTGACTCACACTCTGAAGACTTTTTCAGTCATAATAGAATATTTGCTGAACACAGAAAAATTTAATTATGTTCTCCCAGGAAAGTTTTAGACTGATAATTTAGAACTGAGGTTCCCCCAGTATCGTCAGCTGGCAGAAGGCATTTACAACATGCCTGTAAGACAAGTTATAGAATCTGAAAAGAAACTGAAACTCATAGGACTTTTGCATTTGAAATCTGTAAAATGTGGAACCTCTTTGTTTAAGAGAATTTTCTGCTGAAATTGGAGAAACCGCGGCTACTGCAAGTAGCATTCCTTTACCGTTTCAAACCATTTTTGATAAATGCTCTACTGTTATAGGAGCTGATAAAGATTTGCCCAGTGTAGTTTTTATTGCAAGTATTTATTTAGACGGTAAACAGGATGAAACTTTAATTAAAGCTAGCAAATAAATGGCATACTGACACTGCTATTGAAGATCATTATGCTTTGGTAGCTGAACCCGGGGGAGACTATATAACACAAGTCACACCCATCTCAGGTAAAAGCACAGATATTGCAAATAGTATTCTGACAACAATTAGACAGATAGCATCAACAAACACCATTAGAGCAATTGGATGTGACAGCACAAACACAAACACGGGCTGCAAAGCAGGAGTAATCCGTCACCTGGAGATAGCTTTTGGACATCCAGTGAATTGGTTTATTTGCATGTTGCATGTTAATGAGTTGCCCTTAAGACATCTATTCTTGCATATGGATGGATGAATAAGTGCTGCCACTTCTTTTACTGGTCCCACAGGAAAAAACTTACAACACTGTGGAAAAAAGCAACAGTAAAGTTTGAGAAGATTGATTGTGGAAGCAATATGCCAGTGTTAGATGATAAGGTTTTGAATGACTTGTCCTGTGATCAGAAATATTTATATGATATTACAGCTGCTGTCAGCAATGGTGTTGTTTCTGATGATTTAAAGGTAAGAAAACCTGGTTCCTTGAATCACTCAAGATGGTTAACATTGGCAAATAGAGTCTGCCGCTTGAACAGCTCAACAGAAAATCCATCTCGCAGTCTTCGCGTCATAACTCACTTCAGAGTTAGCATTTACCATCAAGTGCAGTAACCTATGCACCAACGGTACAAAGAATTTACACCAGGCAACTCAGCTTGTAAAGGAACTTTTGACTGATATCTGCCCTCTGACCAGTCAAGTTGTTTTACAGATGCTTGAAGGTATTAGAATGCGATTAATATGAACAATTTTTATACATCACCCAATTTGTTCCTACAATTGCAAAACAAATGTATTGATGCACGTGGTACTGCCAGAATCAACAGAAAGTACATGCCTGTTCAGCTAAAAACAGAAAAACTAAAACTGAAACGTGATGAAGAAGGCAATCAGAAAATGGCTGGTGTTGATCGTCTAGATCAGATGCTCGGGTCATATGTGTACAGCCATAAGTCTTCCAAATGGTACCACACTGTCTACACCATATATATATATATATATATATATATATATATATATATATATATATATATATATATATATATATATATATATATATATATATATATATATATATGACATAGCTCTTACCAATGGTTACATACTGTTCAAACAGAATAATCAAAGGCAACCACTGATCGCTGCAAATTTCCATAAGCAAGTTGTCGACGGTTTGTTGAAAGAGTATGTTGCAGTTCAAGTTCCTGCTCGCGGCAGACCATCGAAGAATTACATTCCAGACAGGCTGATTGGTCACCATTTTCCAGCAGCATACGAGAATAATAAGTACAAACCGGACTGTGTTGTTTGTAGCAATAGGCATACTAAACGTCATCAATGCAACACATACTGTAAGCAGTGTCGTAAACCAATACATGCTTTTAACGTTACCACACACTTTTGAACTATCGAATGTAGAAACATATATGTACTGAGATCATCAGTGACAAGTCAAATTGAAAGATAATATTGGTTCTATTTAATTTTTATGTTTACACTGTGCTTTGACTGCATGAACAGCTTAATTATTAAATTTACTTTTATTAACCCAAAAATCTCATTTTCGGCTAAAATATTCAGCACCCAGAGCATATGAAAAAAATTTATTCACCAAAAAAAGAGTTAACTGCCAAAAGTTATTAACCACTGACAGTTTAGAATAAACAGTGATCTAGATCCAGTTTTGTTCAAGATGGTAGCCAGAACACCACAATGTCAGAGAGAATATTTTTCCAAGACATCTTCTTGGTGAATTTTTGCATGTGAACGCCACATGTACTCACAAAGGCACGAAACTGACATACTTTTATGTGAGCTGTTGTGCTGCTTGTTGCGTTCTTTTGCCGCCTTCCATGAAGAGGTTCAACCCTTTGAGTGCTAGCTCAGTGTTCGGATCGACAAAGTTGAGTCAATGATTAACAGTGACTTGATTGTAGTCGCCGCCAGAAATGCTAACGATACCATTATAGGCTCACCATCGAGCTGACATAATAGTTGTTCCTGGTTGAATGTTTGCTACAATTATTGGCAGAAGTGTTCACGCCGTTCTGTTGGGGACAGTAAGCATAAAACAATCCGTGACCGGAAGATTCGGTACCGGAAAATTCGGTACCAGTCATGGAAGATTCGGTACCGGAACATTGGGAACAGAATTTTCCGGATGGCAAATTCAGTTACATGTATTACCGGTAGGCACTGGCTCTACCTCTCCCACCCCAACTCAAGGAATAGTGAAAAGGTGGATGAATTTGATGAAGATTGGTTGCTCGCAAAAACAGTATACCTCAAAATGAAGGAAGTTCCAGCAGGAAGAGACAAGGACCTGTGTAAAATGCGGATCCATACCGAAGTGATGAATTTGATGTGGGTGCACAAGGGAGAATTAGTGATGCTGGAATTTTCAACAACTGCAGATTTTTCCATGAAATGAAGAAAAATGAACTGCGCCTTCCTGTCCAGAATTGTTGCCTGGAACAAACATTACAGTGCCATACATGGTTGTTGCTGAGGACACTTTTCCCTTGGCAAAAAACATCATGAAGCCATTTTCGTGTAGATCTACCAAAATAAGTGAAAGGATTTTTAACTACAGACTCTCACGGGCTCGACGGGTTGTTGAAAATGCATTTGGGATTTTATCTGCAAAATTCAGGGTGTTTAGAGCACCAATAGCTCCGGTGGCGCCGTTTCCGGCAGCCAAGCATGCTCCTGTGCATGCCTCGGAAAAGTGTCGTTCTGGGCGGTTCGACGATATTTTGCGCTCGTTTTAGCGCAAAATGTGCGAGTAGTGACCTTCCCGTCATTTTCGGGAGGTCCTCTGCGCTTTTCTCGGGTGGATTGGGACGGTTTTAGTCGCTGATTCGTCGCCTGTCTGGTCCGCCATCTTGTTTTGCGATTTTTCTATCAACGCCTGGCAGAACTGCAGACTAGATACCCGTCGGGGAATGCTGCGACATCCGTTCTAATCGCAACCTGGAATTCCATCCAAAGTCGGATTCACCCAGATCGACGACGGTTTACTCACGGAGTCCGCATCTCAGAAATTCTCCGTGGGCTCGCCGCGGATACAGTTCTTACAACATCCGCGAATTTACAACATCTCATCCCGTGTTTTTGTTCCTTTGACGCGTGCCTGGTGCGGACGGTTCTATACAGCGGAAGGCTCCTTTCTACGGGATTCGCTACCGTGGGCGTTTTGGCGATTTCCGTCGTTTCCATCAGGGCTGACTATACGCTGTCTCTGTTATCCGGCGTTTGCCATCGCATGCCAAAGTATGTCAAAGCGCTTTGACTTCGACCTTCGTCGTGCGTACGGCGCTATAGAAGTCGTCAAGAAGATAAAGATAAAGATAAAGATAATAGCACTTAAACTTTCAACAACTAGAAGTGCAGTTCTGGCATGTACTTGCTTACACAATTTTCTTTTGGAAAGGCAAATGGAGAAGGGTGATTCTGCTGAGACAGCAACTGTGTCTGATCACGATGTCATGGAAACAAATTCCACAGATGTCCCTAGAGCATTGCGGGCATTATCATACAGTGCCGTTCATAAGTCTCGCATCACCCATCTGAAAAAGCTATTTACAGGCTTTTCTTGGCTTGTCCTTTAAATCCTATGTCATAATTCCATCTTATTTTATACCGGTTTGTTGGAAATTCAATTCTGCACCCATTTCTGCAATCAGTTTGCCTCTTTCATGAACTTTCCCATTGATTATTATACCTGGAAGCGCTAGAGCCGGATTCTGCATAAAACTGGAATTGAAATTATCCAATGAACGTACGTCGTTCTCAACCAATAGGAGCATCAAATCCCACAGCCAATCGCTGTGCGACAATTTGGTTAGTCAATGTTTCATAGCCAATCACTTTTTTAAGTGCCAAGTATAAATTCTGTGCTGATAATGTCACTTTAATCACAGGAGAATACAAGCATCTTGGCATGGAGACGAAATCGCGCTTTCTGTCAACGGAGGATCGGATCCGAATCATTGTTTTGCGCCAGGAAGGGTATTCCAGCCGGCAGATTGCAGCAAAGGTTGGCTGTAGTCAAAGAGCAGCCGTTCGCATTCTGCAGAAGCATCAGGAGACTGGTAGCACGATGGACCGAAGCCGGAGTGGTCGGCCTCGGAAGTCGACCCTGAGAGAAGACAGATCCTTGATAAGGACATCTCTTGCCAACCGCAGACTGCCTGCTCCCGAGCTTCTGCGGGAATGGAAGGAGAAATGTCCTGTCGATGTGTCCATCACCACTGTGAAGAGGCGCTGCTTGGCCTATGGGCTGAGAGGCTGTAAGGCCGTGAAGAAGCCATTAATGACAGCTGACCAAAGGAAGAAACGCTTGACATGGGCATCAAAATACGGAAAGTGGACAAAACAGGACTGGGAAAAAGTTCTTTTTAGTGATGAGAGCACATTCTGCGTTCTTGGTAACCATGGCCGAACGTATGCGGGGAGGTTCGCTCATGAAAAATACAAACCCGAATGCATGAATCTCTCTGTTAAGCATCCGACTAAGGTCATGGTCTGGGGATGTATGGCAGCCAGTGGTGTCGGAAGACTTCACATAGTCCAGGGAATAGTCAATGGGCCAAAATACATTGAGATTTTGGAAAAAGCCATGCTGTCATCTGCTGGAAGTCTGTTTCACGGCAGATATTTCTTCCAAGATGACAATGCTCCATGCCACCGAGCGAAGGCGGTCACAGACTGGAAGAAAAGAAACAGGTGTCAGACCATTGACTGGCCTGCGCAATCACCAGACCTCAATCCGATAGAGAACCTGTGGTGCAAAGTGTCCGTCGAGATCTCTAAAAAGCAACCCCGGAACAAGCGAGAACTCATCACTAAAATTACCCCCATTCTAGTAAGAGCTGTAAATCTTTTTTACTGTTGCACTTTAAACAAAATGCCTTTATGACTTTTCCTAAATATGTTTTCACTACACATCAGTCATATTTTACACATTTTATGTTTTTGGACGAGGAAGTGTTAGCCACCACTTTGAAGTACACAAATGAAGAAATGCAACATCGTAGAGTGGGAAATAGCCAAAAGTTACTATCAACAGAAAATTGGAATAAATTCGAACTGAATTAATATAAACGAAATTCTGATATTATTAAAAATAATCACGCACGGATTATATACCATCGACCCGTCAACGTGGAACTAACTTGTGGATATCACTGAATTTCTCCGAGTATCAGTGGATTATCAACGAATTTATTTGAGAATCAGAGAATTATTTCATCGGCATATTGCGTCATACGTCTTAACCATCATCTAGTCCTGTGGGACTGTTACCGCGGAATACCAGGGATTATATTATACTACCAACCCACACCATTCGTCTCTGGCCGTATCTATTTGCACGGTCCGTGGGTCTGTCGCTGCGAAATACCAGGGATTAAATCATACTACCAACCTTCACCTCTCGTCTCTGGCCAAACTATCTGCACGGTCCAAAATGGCTTCAACTTAACCAAGAAATGAAAAGGTGGTATGTTAAGCCTTGACATAATTAGCTATGCATTAAAGAGGATGTGTTCTTAAGAAAGCAGCAAATTTGCTGAGCCAAAAGAAAACTTTCTACTTATTCCCTGTCACTAACTCTCAACATTCCTGTGGCCTCAAGGAGTTAGGATTGTTTGAACTAATTCTATCATTAGGTCGAATCTGCTGAAGCTGCTCTCCTAATTCAACTAGAGATAATTATTTTCATCTTCTCGCTTGGAAGTTTTCATTTGTGCGTATTCTTATAAGAATCTACTCATTAGTATGTCGAAAAAAGGCATAAAGTCAGAAGATATCATTGAAGCAATATGTGATGATAAAGTAATCACTGCCTTTTCCAGTAAACTGCAAGAAAAGTTATCACATGACCTATTTACTAAACTAGAGCAGAAACTTGACGGAATGATGACTGAAATCAAAAACAACTTAAAGTCAACAATTGAACAAGAATCCAAGAAAATTCTTAAAGATGCTCTGTCTCCATGCTACCAAAAAATAGCTAGCCAAGATGAAAGAATTAACTCACTAGAAACTAAATTGATTCAAAATGATCTTATGATCTATGGGCTGAAATTAAAAACAAAGAATAATGAAGAACAATCTATGCCTAGATCTGACCAAATAAAGGAGGAACTGATCGAACACTTGAACATGAATCTTGATTTGAAAATTGGAGCCAACGAAATAATCTATGCATATTCAACTAAGAAACCGATGAATGAATCAAACCCTCCACCGATAATAGTCAGCTTCTCTAGCTATGCCTTAAAGCAGGAAATCTTGACTAAAGCTAAAGAAAAGAAGAAGTCATCTAGCACGTACACCAAAGTATTCTACAACGAAAGATTGACCAAATTTAACTCAGAGATCTTCTTTAGATCGCGAGTATTGCATAGAAACAACAAGATCTTCGCATGTTGGTCGTTCAGAGGAGAAGTCTACATCAGAAAGGACAATACATCTAAACCTCATAAAATCTCTAAACTAAGTGACCTTGAGTTATACAACTAGATCATCATCAAATTGTAATGGTCTGACCCAATTATATCGAATAATTGAAATTGATCTTCCTTTTTTAGTAGAATCTAGGACCATGAAGGTCTTTGGTATAGAGTTTGTTCCTAGGACAGTCATTTCAAATTTCAGTTTGTGTTTTTGCACTGAGGATCAAAAGATATGGATCTCGTATGTACAACTTTTTTAATTAAGAATTATGTGACTTCTTTGGATTCTCCATTACTAAAAAATATGAATCCAAGTTCTCTTATGTATAATATGTCTTATTAGACTTATAGGGTTTTTTGTTGTTGTTGGCTTAAGCTAAACTTTATTTGTGTAATCGTTTGGTGGATTAGTTATAATTCTGCTGATTTGTCTAATAGTCTATTTGTCAATTCTCAGTGATGACTAATCTTATTCTATCTAAAGTCTACTGAGACTTACAGTAGTCTCTGGAGAATTTGATATGGGTTTCATATTTTGAATGACTTGGACCATGGACCATGGTAAAATTTACCATATATACTTCTTTTAGAATAGAAATACATACAAATAGGACTCTAACTTGACTTATGACTGGTATCTCATTGTAATTCTATTATGATTAACATTCAACTTTGTTCTATTTACCTGCTTGGATTGATTTCTGACCTAAATTGATGATTCATCCTCAACAAAATTAGGCAATTCATATGCCTTTTAAATTAACATGCTGGACTTCATCACTTATTGCATATTTTTACTAAATTTTCCCTATATTATTAGCGTATGAGATGTACATAACCACCTTAAAATTCTCGTTATTGATATTGTAGGTTTAACATTTATTCATTACTTCATCTGTTTACTATTATATTACCGCTTAGTTAAGTGTCCCTATTACTACACTCGTTTGTTCCTTTATCTAACTGCTTTTTTCTTTATTTATTTTATTTGTTCTTTTATTTAGTTATTGTTGCTTTAAATATTATGTCTATAAACTCTTGCAATAATTATTCTTTAAATATATGTGAATATTGTGAAAACAAATTATCCGAACATGAACTGGAGATTGACCCTGATATAAATTTTTTTAACAAAATGGATATTCCTATAAGTAATTACTTTGATTCTGAATCTATTAAGGACTTTCATGAATCACCTAATTTTACAACCCCCTTTAATATTGCCCATATCAACTGTAGAAGTATGTTTAACAAAACTAATGAAATTAAATTTCTTATTGATTTATTGAAGGCTAACATCATGGCTATTACTGAGTCATGGCTTCAACCGGAAATTGCTAAACTCATTAACATAACAGACTATATCTTTGAGCATAAATCAAGAAATAACTCAAATAAAGGAGGAGGTGTAGGCTTCCTAATCAAAAATACCATTGATTATGAGGTATTAGATATAGCTGAATCTCAATTTATCTCGTTTGAATACCTAGCTATAAAAATTCATCTAACTAATATTAAAAACATTATTTTGATATGTATATATAGACCCCCTGGCACTTCATTAAACTTATTCAATTCTGAAATTGAAAGTCTTTTAAATAATAAATTATTCAGCAAACAAACTGTTTTAATGGGAGATTTTAACATCAACCTTTTGAATGTAGTAAACCATGAACCAACAGCTGATTTTAACAATATTATGCTTTCTAACAGATTTATACCAATGATAAATAAACCCACTAGAATCACAGATAATAATCAATCTCTAATTGACAATTTTTCATTAACTTCATGAATTATAATATTAAATCAGCTATCATTCAATACCCAATTTCTGATCACTTTCCAATAATTTTATCACTTAATCTTAAACATGACAAAAAAACCATTGTTCAAAAGCCTATATCTAGAAAAATCAATGATAGGAATAAAATTCTTTTTCACGAGAAACTTAAGCTAGCTGATTGGACTGATGTTGAAACCATGAACCAACAGCTGATTTTAACAATATTATGCTTTCTAACAGATTTATACCAATGATAAATAAACCCACTAGAATCACAGATAATAATCAATCTCTAATTGACAATTTTTTCATTAACTTCATGAATTATAATATTAAATCAGCTATCATTCAATACCCAATTTCTGATCACTTTACAATAATTTTATCACTTAATCTTAAACATGACAAAAACCATTGTTCAAAAGCCTATATCTAGAAAAATCAATGATAGGAATAAAATTCTTTTCACACGAAAACTTAAGCTAGCTGATTGGACTGATGTCAAAAAGCCTGTCTTGAAAACAATCCGGATAAAGCATATTCTTTATTTTTGATTATCATATCGCAAATCTTTGATGAAACTTTCCCTGTTATTGCCAAAAATTCCTCTAGTAAATTTAAAAAACCTTGGATGTCCCCAGCTCTTCTCAAGTCAGTTAAAACCAAATCTAAATTATACAAAAAATACCTTAAAGATCCAACATATGAGAATAAAAAAAGTTATAACACTTATAACAATAAGTTCAAAACTATTATGAAAAAAGCTGAAAAACTCTATTATTCCAATAAACTTTTGAATTGTAATGACTCTAATTCTAAGATCTGGAAGTGTATCAACAACATCCTCAATAAAAATAATAATATCCATAATGAAACGACTATTAAACTAATGAATGATATGGGTAAAAATTCCAATAACATTGAAATTGTACCAAATAGATTTAATAACTACTTTGTTGATGTAGGACCTAATATAGCAGCCAGAATTCCAACTAAAACTGGACTTCCTTCTATTAAAGATACCCTTAAAAAGACAACTCTGATAATCACATTTTCCAAATTTATCCCACTACCCCCAATGAAATAAAAGATATTATCAATAACCACAGCAGGAAAAACTCCTCAGGATATGACAATATTAATCAAAATGTTATTATAGATTGTGCTGACTCCTTAGCGGAAATTTTATCTGATATTATTAACTCCTCATTCTTAACTGGCATTGTACCTAATGAGACTAAAATAGCTAAAGTTACTCCTATATATAAGGCAGGAACTAAGACAAATGAGTCTAACTATAGACCATCTCTAATTTGCCTGTCTTCTCTAAAATCATGGAAAAGGCTTTATTCAATAGAATGGTTAATTACCTAGATAAATTTAACATGTTATCAATGCATCAATTTGGCTTTAGGCCAAACAATTCTACCTTCATGCCAATAATTAACTTAGTGGATCTAGTTACAGCTAATTTTGAAGCACATAATCACTCAATAGGCATTTTCCTTGATATTAAAAAAGCATTTGATGTTATTGATCACAAAATCTTATTAAGAAAACTGGACTACTATGGGTTTAAAGGCTTATCACATCTATGGTTGACTAATTACTTATCCAACCGTCAACAATTTACCTGGGTAAATTACCAAAACTCGGATCTTAGAGCTATTACGTTTGGAGTTCCACAAGGCTCTATTCTTGGCCCTCTACTTTTTTTAATCTATATTAACGACCTACCTAATGTATCAACTATCTTTAATTTCTTTTTATTTGCTGATGATACTAACTTAATTGCTTCTCACTCTAATCTAAATGAACTCATTGCCTTAATTAACTCTGAATTAATAAAAATCTCTCAGTGGTTCAATTCCAATAAACTGGAGTTGAATCTTGATAAATCAAACTTTATGTATTTTCACCTTAAACCTCATGTATATAAAATTGACCACATAAAAATAAATGGTACCAATTTACTTCAAAAATCATCTGTTAAGTTTTTAGGAGTGATTATAGACCAACACCTAAACTGGCGTGAACATACTGATGAAATTTCTAATAAAATAGCTAAAAACTTAAATGTTATTAGACATGTTAAATATTTACTAGACACTAATGCACTCCAAAAACTTTATTATACATTAATACACCCATATCTTACATATTGTACTATTGTTTGGGGAAAAAACTACAAATCAATCATTAACAAAGTGCAAATTATGCAAAATAAAGCATTAAGGCTCATATATTGTGCTAAGAAACTTACCAAAACTAACCAACTTTAAAATCCTAAACATCGAGAATATTTACATACAGCAATCTGCGATATTCTTATTTAAATATCTAACTAATAAACTTCCCACGATTTTCTATAATAATAAATTCTTTACTACAAGATTTAATAAATGTGAACTTAAACTTAGAAATCATGGAAATATTAATCATCAATTTACTTCCATAAATGTCAGACTATTTACAATTAGATGTCAAGGGCCTAAAGTTTGGAATAATATTCCCTCTGAAATCAAAAATATCAAGCTTCTACATTCTTTTAAGTCTAAGCTTAAAACATATCTCCTTAATGAAAATCTTAATGACACATCCTAAAATTTGGAACTATGCATTACTTTTTTCTCCAGCTCAAAAACAATTCTTTAATTGAACAGTAATAAATCCGCCACCAAATTCTTAATATCTAAATATCTCTTTTTCATATTCTTTTTGGTTGACCACTATACGGGATAATCATCCCCTAGGCCAACCTTTTTTCTCTCTCCGTCTACTAAAATATCACTTCATTAACTTATCATTACATGTAATATGATCTTAGTTAAGTGTTTTTTCGTTACCTATTTTCTTGATTAATTAAGCTTAGTTTGATTCATTTGTCATGTTATCTTACTTTTATTATTGACATCTGTTCAGACTATATATAGTTGTATACACATGAGAGAAAATAAATAAAATTGATTGATTGATTGATTGATTGAAATGCCCAAAAGTTGTCATTGTGGAAAGCGTTTACACTGACTGAGCTGAAGGCAGTGTTGGGTCTGTTGATTCTGAGTGGCATAACTAAAGGCATGAGGGAGTGTCTCAGTCAGACGTGGCATGAAAAGTATGATCGCCCAATTTTCAGAGCAACAATGTCGTGGCAGCGATTCAAAACCTTCATTGCTTGTGCTAGGTTTGATGACAAGTCTACTCGCGGTGAACGTATGGCATCAGACAAATTGGCGCCGATTCGCGACTTTATGGAACATTTCACTCATCAATGCAGAAGTTTGTATTCGGTGTCACTGTACGTCACTGTTGATGAGTGTCTAGTTGGTTTCAGGGGACGATGCCGCTTCAGAGTCTATATGCCATCTATGCTGGCCATGTATGGCCTGAAAATTTTTTAAGCAGTTTATTATTGAGCAAAAAAATTAAGACAACTTTCATCACATTACCTTATATAATCATTGTGTTGCATTTGCTTTCAATAATTTGTATTAGACATGCAAAGGTGGTAATCTCGTGTTATCATTATTGTAAATCATTATCAGATAACTGCAAGTGCAAAAGTGTAGATTGATAGAAATGAATGTGAACGATAAACGACCACCCACGCTTGTCAAATCCTGGATCCACCACAAACTGGCTCAAGCAATAATAACCCAATGGCAAATGATACAAAGTTATGCTTTTCCACGCCTCTTTCGTGCCATTGCATGTAGATAATTACAAATGATAGTGCATTATTAGTAGCCTACACGTACCTGGAGTTGACCGCAGTTTCTTGGCAATCTCAAGCCACACTGCCGGCTGCTTTTCGCCGTCGGAGCCAACGGTGTAGAAGTGTTCGTCCATGGCCCTTTCCTTTGGCCATGTGTATCGCATGTTGGGTGTCAAGAATATCATCGATCCATCTTCTCTTTGGTCTTCCTCTTTTTAGCATACCATCTGATCTTCCCATCATCAAAGTCTTTATTAGTCTTTCATCCCTCATTCTGCAGATGTGTCCAAACGAGCAGCCACTTCGTACAAAATATCTACATCAAACTCGCTCTTGTAATTCGCCATTTTGAAAAGAACAGTATCGTGTATCGGTCACTCCGATCAGTGATGCGACTGATCAATCCCACCAGTGAACTTTTTGGAAAAAGCCCAGATTGCGTCTTTAAAAAGCCGAGAAAAGCCCAGATTTGAAAACGGGCTCAAAATTTGCCAAAATTTTCCATCTCACCGGCAAAACCTGGTAAATTCAGTAGTCAATTGCTCATTAAAAGAGTGATTATGACCTTTTTTGCTTCTCAGACTAAGTTCGGGGAATTTAAAATCTTAAAATATTAACTTAAAACACACATGCGCATAGAATGAGTGGTGGATACAGTCAATTCACTCAAATTACAGATTCCAAATGCCAAATATTGCAAAATAATCCATTTTCTGAAAATTTAAAAAACCCAGATAGGCCAGATTCCGCAAAAAAGCTTAGCTCCCCAGACTAGGTCCGAAAAGCCCAGATCTGGAGGAAAAAGCCCAGCACTGCAGGCACGCCCGAAGTGGGGGTGCAGAGGGTGCAGCTGCACCAACTTGAAAATTCAGAGGGTGCAATGCACCCCCTGGAAAGAGGATGGTCTGCACCCCCTCTGCGCCCCCTGAATCCTGAAAAACAGGGGGTGCAGAGTGTACAGACGAACTTTTTTGCTTGTCAAACTATTTTGAAGGTAAATATATTCTAGCGTTGAAGACATTTTTTGCTTGTCAAGCTATTTTGAAGGTAAATTCTAGCGTTGAAGACCTTTTTGCTTGTCAAGCTATTTTGGAGGTAAATTCTAGCGTTGAAGACCTTTTTTGCTTGTCAAGGATTTGAAAGAGAAAATTTCACTTCGAAAAAATCTGCACCCCGGCCTACCCAAAATTCGTTCCGGCGGGCCTGTCCAGAAGCCAGCTGTGATTAGGCTCCTACAGTACGTACTGTACGTTCATAATGGCGCTTAACTGAAGACGTTCGACAAACAATACTTCAACTTGTAGGCCTTATTTTGATTGTTGGTAATTCCGGATCGTTGAGTCCACTAGACCACTACCCTTGGAAATCTCTGCCACTTCCTTCTTTGGAAAACTTGATCCTCTCTAGTTTTGAGACCGACATTCAGGGCCGGCCTTAAGCCTGGGCAAACCGGGCCTGTGGCCAGGGCCCCGCTCCTCTAGAGGCCCCGCGCAAAGCCTTCGAAGGGCCCCGCGACTAGCCATGACCCTATCTCGCCCGGGACACCGCAAAACGTAAGGCCGGCCCTGCCGACATTATTTTTAGATCAAAATAGCCTAGGCCTACTAATAAAACTTTCAATTATTAGTTTTTCAATATCAGCTACATGGCAGATGCTAGCGAAATAATTTTAAAATACGAGCATTGGCCTATCGTTTTTAAGATTTATAGTGCACACTGCTCCCCTAGTGAAAAAAGTAATATAAAAACTAAAATTTAACAGGATATGATTCTTCTATATTATTTAATCATTTGTACTTAAATATTTTTACAGCAGGAATTACGCTAGCTTAATTGAGATTTCAATGAATGTGAAGGCGAATAAAAAATTAATAATTAATTCGTTTTTATCTCAGCATCCTGACTTGCCATGCACAATCGTCTCGCGTGCCATGGGTTCGCCAGCCTTGGAGTACTGGACTAGGGCATAGCCTCATTTTTTCCGGCTAGAACCACCCCAATCTTTTACCTGGTGAATGCAGTAATTTATGTAACGTTAGTTCATCTTTAGGCTAGATCATATTTATAAGCAATTTGTCACAAATTGTGCATTTGTAAAGTAAAATTGTGCATACGAATATAACAATTTTACTTGTGTTAAAAGGAATGAATATAACACTGGTCTACATTTTTAAAAAAAATTTCTGCTGACGTAAGTATTTTTGCTGATTTTACCCAATTGAGAGGTGCTGATTCCAGATATGACGTCAAAAAATATGCAACACGTCAAATTTTTTCGCAAATGAGGAATGCTTAATTAAAGGTGTTAAAGTCAAACATAAGGGAAAATAGGAAATTCTGAAGAACTGATAGCACGTAATATTTTTTATTCAGCCAAAAAATGAGTCTGTCGTCTAACCAAGAGAGCAATAAGAGCAATAGCTAGTTCTTAAATTTAAGTTTTGAGAAAGGAATCTTCTCTTTTTGGATGCTCCGGTATAGTTATGGTCACAGTTGTCACGCTGTAAACACCAGCAGTAGTCTGCCATAATGTTTGAGTTCCATCTGCCTTGATATCTACGTTCCATGATAGGGATGTCTTGATGGAAGCATTCTCCTTGTTCTTCACTCATAGCTCCAAGATTTGAAGTTCAGGTAGCTATGAAAGAAATGCAACTTGACACTCATGTTTGTTCCAAATCTTCGAAAATCAATCTTCGAATTTTGAACTGAAAGGTCATAATTCTCGACTCTTAAGTTGCCAAGTAAGTCAGTAATCAGGTCGCAAAAAGCATCTTGTCTACAACTATAACATCCCATTGATTCAAAAAGTCCTTTGATGTAGATGCAGTATACAAACTCCTCCTCCATATGGAAATACAGTATTTCAAAAGATTCATTCGCTCTGCCATGATACATAAGCGTGGTTCCTGGAGCCAACACTGAACAGACTCTTTTCCTTCAGTCTTGAACCCAGTAACTCTGCTGACTTCGGCAGATCTAGGTCTCATATTAGGTCATGGTTGAATGTTTGGTGCATTCCAGCGTCAACTTCTAAGGCCACGAAATCTTCGCAATCGGTGTCTGTTGACTGGCAAAATTCATCGTCGTCAGAAACTCCCAAAGTAGTGCAAATAGGTACAGGAACTTCGTCACAGTGAGCAACCGGTCTCAGAGCAGATGGGAGATTTGGGTACTGGATGGAAGATTTTGTCTTTGTGAACATGCCTGAAATATTTACCAGGCAGAAGTAGCAGTCATCAACATGCATGGTTTCGAGGCTCTCGGCACACCATTGGAACTCCAAAGTTAAGACTTTTCCTCTGACCTTTAGTCTTTTTCTCTGACCTTTAGTCAAATTATGAACTGTCTGAGGCTTTCAACACATGTCCTGCACACTTTATGTGGTGCCCAAGGTTTTCCTGGTCACCCAATTTAACTGCGAAATATGCATGCTAAGCTTTACGCACAAATTCAGAACCTCTCTCCTTTGTTTAGGTGTTGTAAAACAACCACAAATGTAGCAAAATTTGTCAGGATCATTCCTGCACTGCTCACGAAGTGTTCGAGTGCTGGGTGACATATTCCACAGAAAGCTATTTAGAAGAGTTAAATTTGCTGCGACCTGTAAGCCTCATGAACGACTGAATGCTGCCGTCGGTTTCACGCTGCTTATATAGGCCTATATCCATAAAAGGCTGACGTCTGCAGTTTAAAACTGCCCATTAAACTGTTGTATTATTAAATAGTTATGCCCACTGCATATTAAGCATATCTTTTTGGACATCCTTATCTTTTTGCATATTCAATATAGCTAAAGAATTATAATACATAATGCTACATTATTACAGTAAACAGTAAATCAGTAAACAGCGTTTTGCGCAAAAACTGGACGTGATAGGAGAAAATGGGTGTGATTTTTGGATTCAGCACACCAAAATACATAAAGATCACATGTTGTCTTCAAGTCAGCAAAATTGACGTAGACCAGTGATATAAATCGTCAATTACATTGACAGTCGAGTTTTTGCTGCGAAAATCATCATGATTCTTTCCCATCGTCAATGCCAAAAAACTAAGCGATGAAACTTTGTTACGGTTAGGGGCTGTCTATTAATTACGTCAACAATTTAGAGGGGAGGGGTTTCAAAAAGTTTTATAGTTGTTGACAGGGGGAGGGGGGTCAAGAGAAGTTGACGTCAACAATTTAACTTTTTACAAATAATCAAAAACTAGGAAATTTCATGGAATACTACTTACTACAATGGAAAGAGGCATGACTAAAAAGGTCATCAACACCACATTTTGACACTCGATGAGCAAAAAAGGGGAAAATGGTCATCACCGCAAAAATAGGCCTAATAACCTTGTTATTGGGACCTGTCATTGATCTTGGGGGTGGGGATCAAAGTTTTGACATAATTACGAGGGGGTAACTGAAAGTTGACAGTTGTTGACAAGCGGGGGAGAGGGTCCAAAATTGCCCAAAAATGTTGACATAATTAATGGACAGCCCCTTAAGATATCTTTATTCTTATGAAAATGTCTGAAAATTCGAGTCCCGCATGCAGTTGCCATTATGCCTAATTGGCTACAAGCTCCGTCCGTGTTTAATTCGAATAAACCCCCAATAGGCCTACAGACATAGGCAGTGTTGGAGTTACCGGAGGGTTCTGGGGGTTGAACCCCCCAGCTAACTTTACAACCCTCCCAAAAATCGCATATCGGGTACATGCAGTTTCTGTCATTCATTGAATTTCAGTCTTCAACTCCCCCAGCTCAAATTTCACAACTCCAACACTGGGCATAGGCCTATATAGACACTTAGCTGCAGTGGCGTAGCCAAGGGCGGTTTGGGGGTTAAACCCCTCCCTTTGGCTGTCGAAGGAAACAAATTACATGCTTTTTCATGCATTTTTCATTTTTGGACGCGAGTTTGGGGGTCAAAACCCCCCTTGGGTGGCTGCCGATTGAAAAAATTCAAAATGCTATAGAAAACAGAAATAAACTAGACAGAATACGAAGGTGACAACCTTTTTGCTTGTCAGCTCCTAAAAAAGAAAAATAAGAACAATTTCGCATAGTTTGGTCACGATCTAAACCAACCCTCCCCCTTCCGGAAATCCTGGCTACGCCACTGCTTAGCTGTAAAACCACACTATCAAGCACACATAAATAAAAAAACTGACATTCACCGTTGTACCACTAATCTTCGGGGTTTCTAGTCTAATGTCTCACTCGTTATTCTAAAAGCAAGTAGGCCTATGTGAAGACGCGAAGGTGATGGAAGAAACGACTAATTAGTCGGAATTTCGTGATGCGTTCGCACCATGTTGCGATGTCATGAACAACGGCAACAGTCTTCGTGTAAGAATCCAGGATCCGCACACAACAACCACCTGTCATCTCCTAAAGTCTCGATTCTCCGTCCGCAGAGGCCTTTCTGGCAGCCACCTTCTCCTTTCTCGCCGCTTGTGTTCTCTGGAGGAACGGAATCGTGTAGAATAGTAATCCTCCGATCACCAGCAAAACACCGGCGACCTGCAGCGCCGTACCATACGTACCCGTAATCTTGGCAATCCTGCCTATACGCGTAAACACACACACACACACACACACACACACACACACACACACACACACACACACACACACAATCATTTTCAGTTTAACAATTGCTAATCGCTAAAATGATCCTATCCAGTGTTTTATCCAGACTCCAGGCCTTTGGGGGGGGGGGGATTGAGGCTTTCGGGGGAAAATCGACTTGGTTGGAGGGGAAAAGGCACAGTTCAATGCAAAATTTGTGGAAGTGCTGAGATTTTTTTGGGTGGGGGAATTTTGAGGTTTTGGGGGGAAAATCTCCCTCCTAACAGGCCTGTATAAAACACCGATCCTATCCTATTGGGCAATCTATGACCGACTTCTATTGAAATTATCGCATGAAATGCAGCAAAGTGTCAAAATTGGCACTGGGTCTATTGTCTTTCCAAGAATATTCAGAATTAATGCTGCACGCCTCCACGGGTTTCTAATCATTCACAAGTAAGTCAACCAAATTAAACTCGGGTTAACCTCGGGTATAGTTACTAGCAAAGACCCGATACTTTGGCCGTTGCTTCGGCAGCGCGATTACATTAGCAGACCAGTTCTGCTGCGTTTCGTCAATCATTTGGTGCAAACGCGGCGTTGTCTTTCACCCAGTGTTTTATAGACTCCAGGCCTTCGGGAGGGGGGGGGACACAGTGACTTGGCTGGAGTGGAAGAGCCACAGTTCAATGCACAAATTTGTGTCACTGCTGATTTTTTGGGGGTAGGGAGAATTTGAGGTTTGGGACGGGATAAACAGGCCTGGATAAAACACTGCTTTCAGTCTTTCACCTTCCTTCGACTGCCAACCTGGATCCACAACCTTGACAACTACGGACTACGGATTACGGACTATGGATTTCACCCAGATTGAGCGCTCGTGAATAAGCCGGTGCACTGCGTCAAGCTTTCTGGTAGCGCTATAGAATTTGGTTGTCTTACTTGTGAATGATTAGAAATCCGTGGAGGCGTGCAGCATTAATTCTGAATTGGGCAACAGTTTTCCAACCGCTATAAATGGTCTGCAGCTTTCAGCAAAGACCGAATAATTGACAGCATTCCAATGGCAGAGCACCGCCACCACCACCACCATAAAAAATAGCCACCAACACTTGCACCTCCAACAGCAATGCGCTTAGGATCAAATCCATAGGATCTAGCATTGTCGATTACATGTTTCACAGCTGTAAAGCAGTCATCAAAAGAGGCTGGAAAATATGCTCAATTGCTCATCCACAGTCGAACTGATTGGCTACAGGAAAGGGAAAAGCAGTCACGTGACTTATGACTGATAACTTTTGCCTTCCATAGCGCACAAAAATCATCGCCCATTAATTAATTATTAGACCTTATCGAAAACTGAAAACTTCATGAGTGGAACTAATTTCGAATTTTTAAAATATTCCGACGTGGCAACCGCGTATAGCGAATGCCCAGTGACGTGCAGAGAGTGGTGGGCGCCCAGAGCCATGTCGATAAAAAATATTTGACGAGCAGAAAAATGTCTCCGAGTAAATTTTGGCGCTCCATCTGGTCGGCGCCCCGGGGCCACCGCACCCCCTCTGCACGCTACTGCGAGTACCAGTCATCGGTTGACTTACTCAGTGCTGGTAGCAGAGGAATGATCAGGAGGCCCATGATCATGGTCGAAAACCCGAGCCCCGACGGCGTCTTAGCCTGTCCGACCAGTTCGGTTACGATTACGACCATCTGAGCCAGGTACGTGCCTCCGAGTAGCCCGAGCACGACAACGTAGATGATCATCACAGGCTTCGACGGGAAAAAGGGAAAGACGATCGTAGCGGCTCCGGCGACCAGGAAGCTGAATCCGATGATGAACGGCTTCCGGACGAGCCCGAGGTCGGCGAACCAACCGCCGCTGACACGGCCGACGAGGTCGGACACCCCGAGGATCACGATCATGTTGGTAGCGACGTCCTTGCTTCGCCACACCTCGAACGCGTAGACGGGCAGGTACGTGGACAGGTTGATGTAGCCGCCGTGGCCGATGGCAAGTCCTGCCACGTAGGCGATGTAGGCCCACATGACTAGAATCTCTTTGTCGCACAGCCTCTGAAAAAGCATGCGCACGAAGAGACCGAAAGTCATCTTCGGCGGAGGACCCGGTGGCGCCGAAGGAGGAGGAGGAGGAGGAGGCGCGGGAGGAGGAGGAGAAGCAGCTGCGTCGGGTTCTGGAGTCTGCTTGACGACAACCGCCGACGATCCGCCGGCAGGTAGGTTCTCAACGGAACCGTTGGCAGATAGGTCGATGATCTTGCTGCCGACCAGCTCGTAGCGCTTTTCGCGCGTGCGTTTCTCGCCGTCAGCTTCGGACGCGGTGACCACGATTTCCGGCAGCGGCTGCTTCGTCGTCGTCGTCGCCGCCGCCGGTGGCGGGGACGCTGGAGCCGCCGCTGCCGAGGCTCTGGCCGGGCGGTTGTAGAAGGCGACGGGTCGAAGCAGCAGCGATGCCGGAATGGCGTGTAGGATGATGGCAGAGTAGATGAGAGTGGTTCCGGTGAAACCGTAGTGTTCCGTCGACAGGTTAATGAACAAGGGAAGAAGGAGCGTTCCTATGCTTCCTCCGGCTGCAGCCAGGCCGTTGGCCAGCGACCGACGACGCAGAAAGTATTGGTTCACCATGACCATCGAAGGCCCAAATGCAAAGCCGTATCCGATACCTAAGTTGATCCAAAAACATAACGAGCAAATATTGTTCGATTTTTCAAAATAGCAGCAGGAGTTCGACCAGCTCCCGCTATTGGTGTAGCCACGTAGGGAGGGTAGAGGGCGGGACCCCCTATTCGGACTGGGACCGGTCGTGATATTCGTGCAAAGCCGTTGGGGGAGGTTAGGTAGTATACAAGATCGAAGAGAATGCAAGAAATTTTTAAGAGCTACAGGATGAAAGCGAAACAGGACGGAATGACGTTTTTTAGCTTGTCAATATTTTTTGACTTTTTGTCCAACCATTTTGTTCAAAAATGCCGATATGCCCCCCTCCCATTCCGGAATGCTGGCAGCCAGGCAACGCCACTGACTCCCGCAGCAGCATTATTGATCTTCAGCGAGAGTTGGATCACTCGGATGCAGGGCCGGATTAAGATCCGAGTGGACCGGGGGGCTGAGAAAAAAAGGTCGTCGCCTATACTGAAAATCTCTGACAAGCAAAAAATAATGGTTATCTCCCTTCCAAATCGTGCTGACAAGCAAAAAGAGGTTATCTCGAAAATCGGTGCGCCTATTTTCATGATGGGCCGGGGCTACAGACCCCTCAGCCCCCGCCTTAATATGGCCCTGCTCGGATGACTTGAAACCACGTTTTTACGTCTCCTGGGGAGTACAAACTCGGCCATTGGGGTTAACTAAATTTACAACCCCTTGGCAGATAGTGCACTGACCTCACTGAGCCTTTTGTATACCAAGACGTCAGGCGATTAATGACGTTTTAACGACGTTATAGCCTACGCAGTGTACGTTAAAGGTGTTCTTGTTGACGTTATTCAGGGTGAAGCGACTTTTTGTACAGTACAATGGAGGAGACACAAAACGATTTCAATTGGGTCAGATGAAGATACTTTTAGATCGACCGCCTGATGAAGATGCAGAAGACATTTCCTGTCCGTGAACAATTGGTGAAGAGGAAAAGAAGAGAAATTTGAAGGTATGTCTAATTTTTATGACAAAGAATAAAAGACAAGTTCGGAAAATACCCAGCACCCAAATACCGAAGGAGATAGAAGGGTCGTGAAGCCACATGTCATAAACCAGTGTATAATATATCAATTGCATCTTCAAAACATCCGCATCGAGTTTAATGGATTACTATGCACTATTATAGGCTACTAGTCAACAAAGCATTTCTACGGTATAGGTAAGGAAAAACGAAGCTTACCGCTTATAAGTCCGAGGAAGACGATTACAACGTAGATGTTCTTTGCAAAGTACGTAAGAAACATCCCGAGGAACATCATGATCGAACCGAACATGCAAGCGACTCGCATAGTCTTAATGGCTCCCACCATGTTGCCAACAGGAGCTGAAAAGCGCATAGCAACTACATGTATGTTCGTATAAGGTTGAAGTTCTGTTGGATGAGTGGCGTCGCGAGGGGGTGCGGGAGGTGCGGGGGCCGGGGGTGCGGACCGCACCGGGTGACACCACCTAGGTTGGTGACACCACAACAAGGATGACTTTTTTGCTTGTCACGGCATCTGAGAAGGAAAATTGTGAGGGCGATGACCTTGTTTTGCTTGTCACAGCATTTGAGAACGATTTTACCGCACTGGGTGACACCGACCCTATAGCGACGCCACTGAGACTAACGTAAAAAGAAGGATGGTAATCGTCGTGTTCTGTGGATTTCTGTGGTCCATTCTCGTTTCCAGGGAACTTATTTTCAGTTCTCCGTCAAATTTTCCACCAAGCAACTACACTATAGCCATTCAGCCTATTACTCTTGCATACATGAACAATCTAGACTTCGTGTCCAAAAGGCTGACGGTTTGTCCGTCATACATACAGGGCCGGACAGACCGGATTAAGGTCCGAGTGGGCCGGGGGCTGAGAAAAAAGGTCGTCGCCTCTACTGAAAATCTCAGACAAGCAAAAAAAGGTTCTCTCCCTTCCGAATCGTGCTGACAAGCAAAAAAAGGTTATCTCGAACATCGGTGGGCCTATTTTCATGATGGGCCGAGGGGCTACAGCCCCCGCCTTAATATGGCCCTGCATACATACGAAAAACTGTCTGTGATTTACATTAGTGGCCCGACATATGCATCGCCGAGGCAGATTTTCAATCTTTCTACGCAATTAGGCTAAACCCAACGAATAGGGAAGGCATGGCATACCAGGCCTACATGAAACATCAAACCATCTTTGCTATAGAAATCTCACAGTGAATAATTATAACCTAATTATCTTTATGCCGCCGAAGCCGAGTGCCTGTGACGTGACTTACAGAAAATGGCGAATCCTCCGGCGAGAACGGAGACCGTCAGGGACGTCAGACTGTCATCGGCATCATAGTTCTCACGGAGTCCGAGAAAGAGAACGCCCATCGATCGAAGTCCTCCATTGACGAAGAAATTCAATCCGAAAGCACCTTAACCATTCATTCAACATATCAAACTATGATGATCTGTGCATTTCTCCGATATATTTAGACAAAGTTTGACAATTAGATTACCGAAACAGGAGCAGTACAATCATAATTAATTCAATTAATAGATTTTATTCAATGGCTACTCAATTGATCATAACTGAATCAACAAATAAATGAATTACTCAAGAAAAAAGAATGTCAATTAAAGTTTGGCGTTAAAGAGTTAAAGATTTGTCAATATATCAATCCTAAATGTGGAATTGCAATGAAAAAGCTGGTGTCTAAACTTTTTAACGTGTTCTTGGTAAACAATCACTGTTTTAGAATCATGTGACTAAGTTAGGGGCTATCCATTAATTACGTCAACAAAATAGGAGAGGGGTCTGAAAAAGTTTGACAGTTGTTGACAGGGGATCAAGATAAGCTGACGTCAACAAATTCAAAATTTCATAGACTAGGCCTACTATTTATTGCAACGGGAAAAAGCCTGAAAAGAAAAAAGGTCATCACCACATTTTGACACGAGGAGCAAAAAAGAGGCCATCACCGCAAAAATAACAATCTTCTAAACTTTTTAGGGGGCCGTGACTGATCATAGGGGCAAAAGGTTTTGGCATGTCTATAGGGGAGTCACTGAAAGCTTGACAGTTGTTTACAAGGGGTCAAAAATTGTTTAAAAATTGTTGACGTAATTAATGGACAGCCCCTTAGCTGCTTTTGAATGAATCCACTTGTAAATTATAAATAGATGGAATGACTATGAAACCATTTCAAGATCAAAATTAACACATTCATTATAATCAAAGTAATCCTAGTTTTGACTCTGGCATCGAACTATTCAACAGCATATTTGACCGTACAGTAGAACCCGTGTAACAGGAGAGCAAAAATGAGAAGTATACTGACCAAGACAGACCATCCATGCCCATCCGTGGTCGACCGGATGCCGAGGAGGCGCTCCGCCAGGACCCTGCATTCTGAAAAAGCAAGAAGAGGACAAAACGATGCTAACTTCGTCGAGTCTCTGATGCTATCTATGCCGGGAAATATAATAATAATAATAATAATAATAATAATAATAATAATAATAATATTTTTATTCGTGACAAGCACAGAATCAAATAGTACGCAAGCAAGGAATAACACAAATCAACTGAACGAGACTAAATAAAATAAACTAATAATAAACTAATAAACTAAACTAACTACTAAACTAAATAATGATTGACTCCGACATTAAGGAGGAGACAACACAGAGATGTGGTGTGATGACATTGAGTGGTTGGCACGAAGGCAGTCTGTCTGCATGCATGAGTTAAGTCGCAGACAGGAATGAAAACGAACTGCAAAGAAGGTCTCAGACATTAACTGGCGCTGAAGTTATAGTTACTGATGATGACGGTGATAGTGGTGGTGGTGGCGACGACGTCGACGACGACGACGACGATGCTGATGATTGTGATGACGACGACTCTGATGATGATGATGACGACGACGACGATGATGATGATGATAATGATGATTGTGATGCTGATGACGACGATGAGGATGATGAAGATGATGACGACGATGATGATGCAGTACTTTAAGGCACGCAATAAAATCGGCCTTTGGACGTCGATGTCACAAAATAAAGCAGAATTTACAATATTGTTGATTCGGTCAATCAGAATTTCAAGCGTTAGTTAACGGCGTTCCCCATATGTCGTCATTGCAGGTTTAGACGCATCGGCGCTAAAAGCGCACCGTGAACAGCAGTCTCATATAGCAAACGCTCAACAATCCGCCGCAGTAAATCTGTCTAATAGGCAGTGTCTATGTTATAACGAGAAGGCCATTGCTGTACACGGTTTAAAACTCCAATATATAATCTGTCTTATTCTATGTGCTATTCGAGAGTCGCATCAATGACGGGAGACGAATCAGACCAGTGAGGAGGGAAACGACTTTAGTTGTTTCATTGTTCTAAGTCGGTTAGTTAAATAACTTGACAGCATGAAACTTTCTCCTTAACTTTCCCCATGCTGCGTAAAGAGTGGACAAGTAGTCGGGGTGGAGATAGAGTCAGTAGTCAGTGACCGGGAAATTCTTCCTTCCTCCTTACAAGTACCACGCTGTGCGTAGCACTTAACGTTGGTCGAAACATGACGAAATCAGATTGATAGGCCTATCAACTTTACAGTATATCAAGGAAAACGCTCTTCCTATGCACGCAAACCGCGTAATGCAAGGTTAAACGATAAAGAACAGTGTAGAGCACTGAAACACAGGAATAGAAGCGTGACAGATAACCATAACCGTAGGTGTAACCAGAGGCGTAGCGAGGGGGTGCGGGGGAGGCAGCCGTCCCCGGGCGCCGAGGTGGGGGCGCCAAAATCGGGTTTTGGGTTAGTAAAATAAATAAGCGACGAACTTTTTTGCTCTTCATGGCTTTTTGGAGGTTGAGGTTGCCATCAGAGGTACACCTTGCCCTCTGGCGCCAGATACCATAATAATAATAATAATAATAATAATAATAATAATAATAATAATAATAATAATAATAATAATAATAATCAATCATCAATAATAATAATAATAATAAGTTTACGCGTATATCAAATGACAGCAGAGACTATTTTAGAAGAGTACGGCTCCCCGAAGTTAGGAGGCAGATGTGCATGAATCATCAAATATTTCGTCAATGATTTCATAAAACGCCCCTTCCATCCTCATACTCCCAGAGGTGTAGCGTCCCAATGGATACTATGGCTCTAGCCATGGGCGGCACACGTGATGGGGGCGGCAAATTTTGTAAGCGACCTTTTTTGTGTTTGTAGGGTTGTTGTGGAGTTTTTGGTGAAGGCGAAGGGTGCGGAAAATGTAGAAGGGGCGGCAAATTCAATGACGACGACTTGTTTTGCTTGTCGGGTTGTGTCGAGGAGGTTTAGCGAAGGGGCGGCAAAATTTAGAAGGGGCGGCAAAATCAGCGGCGACGACCTTTTTTTGCTTGTCAGCTATAGTAAGAGCAAATTGGGGCGGCATTTTTTCTAGGAGCCATGGGCGGCACAAGTGCACGCTACGCCACTGCATACTCCTACTCCTTCCCCCACTTCAGGGTCCAGTCTTCACTCATAACAGGCAAAGTCACAAAAACGCTATTAGGTTATAGCTAAATGACACTTGTGCTGCTAAATTCCCATCACAACAGGACGATTGTCTAAAGCGTACGGTTGGCCTAGATAGCGCCCATCATTTGATATAAGAAAATCTTTGCACCTGACCTCCTCCCAATTTAACTTTGCAGGTTGAGGCCTGATAAACGATGTAATGCAGGCACGTCGGAACGAATTTTCAACAGGGCTGCAGATTTCTCAAGATAAAAAACTTGTCACAAGAAAAAATGTTCGCCTCCTAAAAACTCTGACAAGCAAAAAAGGTCGTCGATATCCTCCTAAAAATCTTGACAAACAAAAAAGAAAGACTAAAAAGGTCGTCAGGTCATCATCTCTCTTTCTTTCTTCTATTTAAAAATCCTCACAAGCAAACAATTAAAAACAGCTTTATCTTCCAGGGGTGGGCTGCACTCCCTGATTTTTTCCAGGGGGTGCAGCTGCAAAGCAGGAATGGAAGACTGCTACTTACCTGTGTGAAAAAAGGAAACTGCAATACTTTGGACATAGGCCTATAGCAAGCCAGAGGAACATCATAGAAAAGTCCATAATGCTATGAATTCTGAAAGTACAGAGACACCGAGGAAGGCCAAAACCTTCCTAGATAAAGAACATCACGGAACGGACTTGTATGACAATACCGGAAGTTTATCGAGCCGCGCAAGTTAACCCATGTCACCATCCAGCGCCAGCCGCTGCAGCAGTGTGGCAGGGTTCAACGAAGATGATTGTTTGTAGGCCTATTTTAAAACAACCATCTTTTAAATTTGAAACTTTGCTCAAAAAATACAATTTGCGGGATGGAAAAATTTTGAAATTTACAGTGTATATACTATCTGTTGACCATGCTCGCCTCACTCACTCGGTCTCACGGAGAGAACTGGACAGGATGAAAGAATCGAGAAGAGCGTAGATTACCGAACGGAAACGATAATTTGGTAAACAAGATCTTCTTACCGGAGGGTAAGTTAAGTCACAGCTTATCTAAGATTAACTATCCGTGTTTGCTAACGACAAGAGACGTTCAACGAAGGCCATTGCTACTTCGCGCAGAGCTTGACTAGCTATCAAGCGACGATCTACTACTGTACAAACACCTTGTCAGGTGAAGTGCATGATTAGTTTTCTTCTGAGTTCGACTTTACGCTGGCTAAACGACCTCACGATTTGCTGTTCGTAAGCAGAATTTAATTGTTTTATAAGGACAAGATATATTAATGAACCTAGATCACAGATCGAGGCAAAGATTCAGCCTAATTTTACACAACGCTTTCCATTGTCAGTAGGTTCAAGTTGATAGTAGCACTTTTTCTTAAATCATGCACTTATTTAGCGCCATCGCTTCAAATTCATAGACTCATAGAGGCAATCGTTTACCGTAAATTATATATTCTCTAATATTCCCGTTTATCAACAACTCTGTCCGTAGAAGACCACTTTCAAGTCATTTTTTAAAGCTCAGTCGTCTTAATTTATAATTTGAAATCGAATCTTTTCTGTCGCAAGATTCACTTGCGTATTTTTCTAGCATGCACTTTCAAAATTAATTTTCGGATTTTCTTACCTAGAAAATCCCGACATCTTTTTCTTTCTATACAAGAATTATCTTACGTTCTTTTCTATAGGTGGTTTTCCGAGTTTCTTACACACAGAAGTCAGTACGCTCCTAAATCGGCTCAGATTAATTAGTAACAGATTGGAAATCTAAGCTTTTTTCTGCAAAATATGCCGACGAACTTTCTGTTGCAGAGAAACAGTGCATTGTTTTCTTTAGAGAACTCTTTGCTTCTCAAACTAGTAGGCCTATGTGGCATTGTCAATCGTGCCAAACTATCAGAACTCTAAGGCGTCCTCGTATTTGACCGACCACTGTTCGACATCAATATCCGTCTGCTGAGAGAAATTATTTCAGCTTCGTCTGAGTCGACAGCAGTGGCGTTGCAAATCTCACGACTGATCCCAGCCAGGGATATTTTTACACACCCTAACACCCCCAACACTACCCAATTTGAGGCCGACACCCCCCAATTTCACTTGTTGGATTGCCTTTCTTGCTTGTCAGACTTTTTTGGCAGGGAACCTCGGAATTTACCGACAACTCCCAAATTAATATTCCTAGAAATAACCCTGATGCCAGCCCGAATAAAGGGCCCGACCGGAGATGGCCACGGGTCGGGCTAACTTATTGGTTGGGTTGAGTTGGGCCAGACTTTATCATATTTATGGTGAGTTGGGTCAAAAAATAAGTCATGGTTTAAGAAATTGCAATGTATTACGGTGGGTTGGGTCAAATAATCCTATTTCCGGCATGGGCTGAGTTGGGAGATTTGATGGGCTGAGTTCTGAAAAATTGACCCATGAACATATCTGGGTCCGACCCCGACCACGACCCCGACCCGGGTCCTCTCGTGGTAACGCCAATAGTAGGCAGCTATACTCCATGCGGTGCACACCAATTTCTAATAATTAATTAGGCTACTTTAAAATGTTGACCAACACGTTTACGACTGCGCTGCGCAACTCTGACAATTCTCTGTCCAACTTTGAAAACTTGTAGACCTTAGAAACGAGAAAATTAATCCTACTGAAAACAATCATATCTTGCTCACTTCCTCTAGGCTGATGCTTATGCATAGCAAGCGTTTCAAAATTTAATGCTCAGATTTCTATGAGTCATAGATGGGCAACATGTATGATATTTAAAACCATCCAAACTTGATATAATCGCGTGGAAACTGCACAATGTACTCGGCTTCTCTTGTCTCATTCTACATGTAGATAGGGAATGATTTATTTATTATTGGCCTACCGCTCAGCATAATTCGTCGAATTCTTTGACGCCGACCGACTTAGCATGATTAACCATTTCTATCACCAGAATTATTACGAACTTGAAACGCGCGATGTTATTATTGCTGCACTTGAAATTCAGGCGCGATGTTAGCCTACGTGTACAGTACTACAGGGTACAATGTTCTTTTACTAACCTTGGTTCATGCACGACTCAGATTCGTGTTTTATTGCCTGTTTTATTCTAGCTTTATCGATGAGGCAGAAATGGCATTCCTTACCTGTTACTGGTTTCGCAAAGTTTGGGGTCCTATGACATGCGGCTATAAATAAGGAACCGGTCGGGTAGATCAGATTTACGGGTTTCCAATTAATCCTTTTATGGATCAAAAATTCAAACCCTACTGACGACGCGAAGCTCAATAGCATTGGCTAAATTCGATCTTCGTCTCTTAAAACGAACGACCGATTTCAAAGTTCATTGAATTGAGCGCGTTTACTCCCTCCGCATACAGACAATGTTATCAGTTAAAAGTGTCAAGATTGCAGGTAACTGACCAATGACGGTCGTTCTGTGCCGTCATAGGTCTATATCGATCGTTAGATAAGAAATCTGTGGCCATGTAAGTCAGAGGAAAACCTGATCAAGTACAGTAAATGCGGATATATGCATAAATAACTTTAACATGTGATGTACGCTCAGCCAAAAAAACGCAAGAGGTGTTATGCCATGTTGTGCTGTATATTTTAAATTGATTTATTTCATTTTGAATATTTCGCCATAGGATTGCTTCATATATAGACTGATGCATACTAGTGATGTCTACAAAACATGCTAATGAATTTATTGATTACAGAAATTTTAATAAGGGGGACTACATCTGTTCGCGTGCGCAATGTCCTACACGAATCTATAAATAAATGCGTAGAATACTCTGTAGCTCCGGTTAATTAGCGGACATCTCTACAGGTGTTCTTGTTTCATGTTTCAAGTGGTCTTTTTGCTGTACAAAAGTCATCCGTTCAATCGGGATTAAAAGCAACTGAGAACTTACATCGGCGGATGATCAGACTAATCTATTGACCACGGAAAGTAGGCGTCGAGACCTATACACGGCTTTTATTTATGGTGCACCTCTTCAGAATTAGGCCGAGTTCAAGACAAACCTGGAACGACGGGTCACAGAATTACTACATTCGATGAATAATTTAAGCAACATGATCAGTACGCATGAAGCATGCATAGGCGCTCACAGAAATTTTTCCAGGAGGGCAAGACACATTTTAACACAATGAACACGGTTAATAGTTTAGCAAGGTTTTAAAATTTCAATGTAAAATATTGGTATTTGCATTTTCCAGGGGGCAAGTGCCTCCTCTTGCCCAAATGTGCGGGCGTCCATGACATGAAGACTGCATCGCACTATCGTCCATGCTATGTTAGTACAAGGATATAATGAAAGGTGAACTAAAATTCGCAATTTATGGTTTTTTGCTCGGGTTACAGACCAAACTGATGCACAGATTCTCACGACTGATGTCTTGAACAGCGGCGGTTCTAGTAGGAAAAACCTGGGGTATATGCCCCCTAGTCAGTGACTGAAAAAGTCTGACGAGCAAAGAAAGGTCGTCTGCTATTATTATCTGAGGGCGAAGGTGAGAGTCGGTAACTACAGCCCCACCACTGCTCTTCAAATTCGTGTCCCCCTATTGAGTGCCTGCCCCCCCCCAGTGGCCTCTGTTGGGATCCTATACTTAATATTACATATCTAACAACAAATGGTTGGCCCCATGATTAGAAGTTACCACCCCAACGGCCCACCTACTTGCCAAATCCTGAAGCCGCCACTGACTACTACTACTACTACTACTACTACTACTACTACTACTACTACTACTACTACTACTACTACTACTACTACTACTACTACTACTACTACTGCTACTGCTACTACTACTACTACTACTACTACTGCTACTACTACTACTACTACTACTACTACTGCTACTACTACTACTACTGCTACTACTACTACTACTACTACTACTACTACTACTACTACTACTACTACTACTACTACTACTACTACTAATAATAATAATAATAATAATAATAAAATAATAACAATGATAATAATAATAATAATAATAATTAAATAATTATAATAATTTATAAAGAACTGATTTAGGGGGCATATCGTTAGTGAAACGTGTCAACTGTCAACCCCCCTTTCCTAAAGCTATCAAGGTAGACGAGGGGCGAGTCCAGGATTCCGATGTTTTAATTAAGACTCTCCCCCGTCGTTATGACCTCGTCGGGTGGATCGAGGTCGAGAGTTCGAAACACGCCTATTGACCTAATATCGAGAAGTCAAGTCAAAGTCAAAGTCCTTCCCGAGCCACAGGCTCATAGGGCGCGCTGATCTCCGTTTCTAGTAGCCCTCAGCCAGGCGTGTGCAAGGCCACGGACACGGGGCTAGTGCATCGCGTAGCGTACCTGTTTGACTTGTCGCAGCATTTTTAGGGCTGCTTCTCATTTATAACACGCCCCTCTAGCGCAAATAGGCTGAGTCGACCTTAGGGCTCCTCCGGGACGCGAACCCGCGACCTTCCTGCACCAATATCCAACGCTGTTACCACTCTGCTAACTTCCTGCCCCGAGAATATCGAGAAGGCTGAACGTTACTTATAAGACGACGCAATTCACAGGTTCGATATCGACATGTTACCTGACAGTAAATTCTAAAGATTTCGTTTAAGCGATACTCTACGAGGCGGGCCCACGCAGGTTCTGAAATGCCTTTCCAAGACCCTCAGGGCCCAAAAAGTCCCGTCTTTCCCGCTTTCGAAGTTTACTTACCTAGGCGCCCGCCCAACCCCCGCGCGACGGCCGACAGACTCGCCGCGACTCGAGCAAGTCCCCGGAGTAGAGTAAGGCGGGTCCATACCAGGGGTGGTTCCACGTTGGGGATGAGTGGGGATGCATTCCTCCACCAAAAATGTGTCTTCAATGGAAGATGATCGTCTGAAGTCACGGGCCCTTAGCAAGTGTAAAAAAACTGCAGATGACCTGTTTTACTTGTCAGCCTTTTACAGGGTTTACCGGGGCCCCTATACAACGCGCTGAATTCATAGGAAGTTGGTGGGGATGAAAAGAGAAGGAAATAAATCAATAAACTTTGCCGAAAAAAGCTGACAAACGGGAATTTTCTCTATGTTTACTGCACTTTTACTGAAAAATAGGTTGACAAGCAGAAAAAAGGTCATCCGCAGTTTCCCCGTAGTTTTACTAGACTTTTGCCCAAAAATAGATTTCAGAAGGGAAAAAAAGTCCGGTGGGGGATGCACCCCCCACTCAGTCCCCCACGTGAAACCCGCCGCTGTATACAGGCCTATTGCTGAAAATACAAGAGTCTTGATTAAAGTATAGGCCTACTGGTCTAGTTGAGTGCGTTCTGATCGTTGTAAGCTTGGTCTGGTCAACAGTGTTCGCTTTTATAGATCAGCGGGGTCAGTCGACTGACTGCACACTCGACGAACAGATAACTTCAAGCTGTCAGAGCAATAACACTGATCACTCGATTCGTTGAAACTTTATAAACGTACCTATGGGTAGTTGGCGCCAGAGTTCCGGGCCCCTGTGCAGAATGGCCTACAAGTCATAATTTTTTCTTGACGACCTTTTTTTTTGCTCGTCATTTATTATAAATGAACGTACGACCTTTTTTTTTTTGCTCGTCGTCTGCCGTTTATTATTTAGCGCTGGGTACCCCTTTGGCCCCTCTGCTGAACTGACATTTTTAACCGTTCTTTAGTGTTATTATTCATTTTATTGTTAATTATACATATTCATCATCGGCCCGGGCCCCTAGACCGCCGGGCCCCTGTGCAAGGGCCTGGTTGGCGCCCATGGCAGGAGATTAGAAAATTAAATTAGCAGGTTAACAAATCTTTAATTAACAAATCATGACATTTTATTGATGCCAGTTTGAAGCTACGAATACTCTTTTCTTGCTTTTACTGATTCGAACTCGTTTATGATGTGCTCGAAGCTAGTTTTCTCAATTTCGTCTCTTTCTGCGCTGATTAGAGTAAGATCGCAGAGTTTTTGCTCCCTTCCCTTCAATTGAAGCCCAGGATAGTTGCCTATATGCCTTATTATAGATGCTACCCCACTGCCACTGGAACTAGACAATCAGTTATCGTTATGAAATTTAAAATGAACAGCAATAGATAGCTTATTATTGGCTGGTTAAGATTTGGAAGGCCTTTATACTGCGCCACATGGTGGAGACAGATCGCAATTCATGAAATTATCAAGCGGCGCTCTAACATACAAATGGTTCAAAGTCTCTGATTTCACTGTAACTTAAAACTCTTTCAGTGCAGTCTGTGCAAATGGATTTGATATATCTTTCGTGCGTTTACGTCCACGACAGCAGGTGGTCGATCTCGTGGAACTCGTGATGAGCAGAGGTCGTCATGAGTTTTAGGTCCTCGGCACGTCGACCTTCTTCTCTTTCCTAGACTGAAGCGTCTGTACGAATGGAATCAAATAGAAAAGAACGCCACCCACCAACAGCAGCGCTCCGGAGGTTCTCAGCGCCCAACCGAACGAACCCGAAGCAGTCGCAATGCTACCTAATGGCATAACAAAACTCACGCTTATAAATAAATAAATATATATATATATATATATATATATATGTGTGTGTGTGTGTGTGTGTGTGTGTGTGTGTGTGTGTGTGTGTGATATTTTTCTATAAGACCCTCGGGAATTATGTACCGAGGCATTATATGTCTATGCTTATATATATATGCATATGTATGTGTGTATGCATATGTATGCATATGTATGTATGTATGTATGTATGTAATTATGTATGTATGTATGTATGTATGTATGTTGTGTATGTAGGTATGTATGTATGATTGAATGCATGTGGGTATTGTACAATTGTACATCTACGTATGTTTTTATGCATGTAAGCATGTATGTATGTGCGTAGTAGGCTATGTGTTTACTGTAAGCCTATACAGACATACATAAACGTTGTCTAACAAGAATTATATGATCCAATTTATCACTTACGATTCTTCACCTAGTCAATGACAACGTGCGTTAACAAACGTGTAATAATAGCAAATTGAATTTATCGGTCTGATAAGGTTATAATATACACTGTAATATTAACTATGCACTTCTATAGCACCAGTTCTAATACCCAAGGGTATCAATCGATGACACTTCAAATCCGTCCGTAAAAGACTAGGTCATTCCAGAGATCAGTAAGAGGGAAACAGCAAGACAGACTATGGAGGATACGGAGCGTATAGTTGAATTGATCGATTTTATTAGTTAGTTTTAGCGCTGAATTTTATGTGAAACTGTATCTAAAATGTCAAAATTCATCTAAAATTGAGCAATGATAAGTTAGTTAATCAGAGGATTTTTTTCCGGCTCTGTAGAAGCGAACATTAATTCTAATCGTCGCCGATATAAGATCCTATATAGGCCCTAGTTTTAGAAAGAAGGAAAAAAGGTAACTCACTTAGGATCGGGAGCAGCGGAATCAGCACCAACCCCATCGCCAGGGTGGCGAGTCCGAGGGCCGACGGAGACCTCGCCGGTCCGACGAGGTCCGCGGCGACGACGAACATCTGCGCCAGATAGGTCCCGCCGAGCAGCCCCAGGACGACGACGTAGACGACCATCGGAGCGAACTGAGGGAAGAAGGGGAAGACGATCGTCGCCGCGCCCGCTCCCACGAAGCTGAACCCGATGATGAACGGCTTTCGGACGACGCCGAGATCGGAAAACCATCCGCCGGCGATACGGCCGACGAGGTCGGCAATGCCGAGGATCACGATCAGCAGCGTCGACAGCCGCTTGCTCCGCCAGTACTCGAACGCGAACGGCGGGATGTAGAGACAGTTGCTGATGAAGCCGCCGTGTCCGAACGTCAGTCCGGTGGCGTAGAGGAGAAACGGAACGTGACAGAAGAGTTCGCGGTTGCAGATCTTTCGAACGAACAGGCCGCACGTCATCCTGGGCGGACCGCCGACACCGGCGGCCGGTTGAGTCTTGCACGGAGCCTCCGGACAACCGTTTTTCTCCAGTTTTCGCTCCTCCTCCTCCGCCTCCGTCTCCGCCTCCGCCTCCTTCTTCGACAGTGTCTCCACGGAGCCTCCGATGGAGACGACCAGTCTGTTTCCGGTGATTTCGTCTTCCGGTTCGACGCTTTGCCTGATCGACGGCGTCTCGTCGGAAGATGGCGCTGATTTCGTCGTCGTCGTCGCGTCGCCGTTCTCTGGTAGAAGGAGACGGGTCGAAGCAGCATGGCCGATGGTATGGCGTGCAGGACGATCGCCGAATAGATCAGGATCATGCCCTGAAAACCGAACTCCTGGGTGGCGGCGCGAATGTAGAGCGGAAGAAGGAGAGTGCCGATGCTTCCCCCGGCAGCGGCCAGGCCAACGGCCAGCGACCGACGCTTCAGGAAATACTGACCGACGACGACCATGCTCTGAGTGAACGCCAGTCCATAACCGATGCCTGTAAGAATACGACAAAACCCCTTCACAATGTCAATAAGGAACTACTTCGGTGTGCTGCTTTGAAAGCGCTAAAGAAATTAACGAGATTCTACTTACTTACATACTTACAACATATTCCAAAATGGAAGAACGATTGCGTTTTAAGAGTAATAATTATTGAATAAAATACCAATTCGTTTCTTCTTTTGTTGACAATTCTCGTTCACGTTCACGTACTCAACGGTACACTCATTATTTTCAAATGCACAATTCACGATTGATTGGACGCTCGCTAAAATGAGTCAAGGACTCTAAAGAACATCCAACGGAGTGGTGTTTGAGAACCAGACCAGTGGCTTTAGTTGCTTCATTGTTCTAAATGGGTTAGTAAATAAGTTAATTATAAATTGAAGCCAGGTATATCCACGGGTTGGGTTAACCCATGTGTTGAGTTGGTGGGTTGCGTCAGAACATGTGTCATGGTTTAAGAAATTGTCATGTATTACGATGGGTTGGGTTGGGTCAAATAACCATATTACCGGTATGGGTTGGGTTGGGTTGGAGATTTAGTGGGTTGGACTGGGTTCTAAAATTGGACCAATGGAATCTCTGCTTGAAGCATCCCCCTTCATATGCAATTATGCATAGTAAGACCAGCGTAGAACTCAGTAAGCAGTGACCAGGACTGTCCACGTTTCCCTACAAATGATAATAAGACTGGAGGCATCGCACCGCTCATGAGTCCGAGAGTTATTATGGCGATGTAGATATTCGTCGCAAAGAACGTGAGGAACATCCCTAGGAACATGAGAATCGCTCCGAGGAGACAGGCCGTTCGCATCGTCGTAAGTATTCCCACTGCGCTGCCGACGGCCGCTAAACGTCAAAGCAATTACAGTCGATCGTTATCACATTCGATCAAAGCGGAAAAATTTTCTTCAGCTTGAATTTATTTATATTATAATTTCAGATTTTCTGGTATTTTGGCTGTAACCCTAACAAGTAAGAAAAAGAGCAATTCTCTAACGTCATTCCGGCAAATAATTCGACTAATCAAAGTGTCGCGAAAATAGAAATAAAGGAATTGGAAAATTGACTTGAATGATTGAAATGTAAGAATAGTTAGCGCCAGTGGCGCAGCCAGGATTTCGGGAAGGGGGTTTTGGCTTCGATCGTGACCAAACTTTAGAAACATTTGAATTTTTTGCATTTTCCCTTTTTAGGAGCTGACAAGCAAAAAAGGTCATCACCTTCATATTCTTTCTATTTTCCTTTTCTATAGCACTTACATTTTTTTCAATCGGCAGTCTGACAAATGAAGGGGGTGTTTGACCCCTAAAATCGCGTCCGAAAATGAAAAATGTAAGGAAAAGCATGTAAGAAAATTTTCAGCGGCAGCCAAGGGGGTTTAACCCCCAAAACCCCTTGGCTACGCCACTGGTTAGCGCTCCTGGCATTTACAGTAGAAGCGGCGGAGTCTTACTAAGTAAGGTCCATGGACAGGCACTTCCCCACCGTTGGCCTCGACGATTCTTTTTGACAACCGAGTGCGATGATGATGATGATGATGATGATGATGATGATGATGATGGATGATGGCGGTGGTGGTGGTGATGGTGGTGGTGATGATCGTGATGATGATGATGGTAGTGGTGGTGATGATGATGACGATGTCTTGCTATTGATTTAAATCGTTGATCGCTAACAGAAGATGGCGAATCCGCCGGCCATCGCGGCCACCGTTAACGACGTAAGGCTCTGGTCCGCCTGATAGCGAATGACGAGTTCGATGAAGATGATGCCGGTCGACCGTAACCCTCCGTTGACGAAGAAGTTGATGCCGAAGGCACCTGAGCGTCAAGAACACAACACAGGACATTCATGTATGGGCGGCCCGAGGGGTTGTAAGGGGGTGCAATTGCACCCCTGGGAAAATTGTGAAGCTATATTAAAAAAAGTAAAATTACTAGTTTCTTTCGTCACAAGATCCTGTTTTGCAGCCCCCCTGGAAAACTTGTTCATTTCTTTCGTCACCAAGACCATGTTTCGGAAATCCTCTGGACAAATATCTGCGGACGCCCATGAGAATATTCATTATTCAACCTTTGCTTTGCGATCGAGTTCTGCCGATGATTCAAACCACAGTTTGTAGACTACAGTGTACGTCCTGGCTTCGTAGATTTCTGTCGTTATATATAGTTTTAGTTTGTAAGTAGAGCTTAATCCAAACAACCGATGGGTGGGAAATTGGGAATGCGGGGAGCTACACTTAGAGACTGCACGTGTCAAATACTGCCAGATTATCCACTTTCTGTGTTCACGCATTAACATTTGCCTAATTTCCAAAAGGACGCTCACTACTTACTTTCTCGCAACCGAAACGCATAAGTCGTCGTCGTCATCGTCAAATTCGCGACATTTTTGCGTGACTCGAACAGTTATGGATGACTCCTCTAATAAAGCTTTTTCAGATGCCAGTTACCCGTGGAAATTTAAATAATCACTTACGAGTTGTCCAAATTAGAAAAGATATAGAGGCCTATAGACACTTTGAAGACTTTTTAAGGCTAATAGCGCCATATCAGGTAAAAGCTTAGGCCTACATGTGATAAGAATTTGATTAATTTAAACATTTGGGCTTGAATGCAAACCAAGAGATCAATAAAATCTAGTTCAACCTCGGCTCATATGTTACGGAATATGATCTAAACACTAGGCCTAGAGAGTAAGCAAAATTAGCAAATACACTGTATGCGAAAATATCGTAAAATGAGATGTGAATTATTGTAAACTGGATTATTCATACGTAAGTTCTCTTGCTTGTATTAGATTACACTGACCTAAGCAGATGAACCATGCCCAACCCGAATCCACCGGTTGTCTTGGTTTCGCCGTTCCACCTTTATTCTCCATGGCGTCTGGAAGAAAACTGTGAAACTTAATTCCTTCACTATGTCGATATTTACAATATGCTAATCGGGCCTCTCTCCGAAAGAGTAACTGTGCTGGGTTAATCGATGATCATCATAGACAAAATTTGGACGTTGACAATTTTCAAATGATGGGGCTGTCAACATCATTGGCGCTTGCCCACGAGGGGCCAGAGGGCCAGGGGCCCAGCCGGCCGGGTCCCCTATTCGGGCAGGGATCAGTTGTGATGTCTGCGCAAAGCCGACGAGAAATTGCCATAGGTGCAGGGTGCTTGCCGGCAGCTTTTGACCTCTCTGTAGGCCTAAACAAATCACGGTTAAGGTATTTGAAATACGCACCGTCTAAATGGTCTAATCCTAATACTGCCCAGAATTTCTGAGACTGGCAGACCCCGCTCTGGGAACTTACGGGGCTCCACCAAACAGTGACGGCTCCAGGATTTGGCAAGTGGGTGGAGACAAGAGATAAAAGGGATAAAAGAACATTCTATCAATTAATCTGAATAATTTTGTTATTTAGTCAAATGATTTTGAATTTGAATATAGAATGGTTGTTATATTCGTGCGATATAATATGTGTAGGCCTACTGAGTTGAAACATTTTCGGTGTCCTTCCGGCCTACTTGGCGCTGTGCGATCGGTTCCCGTCAGAACACCGAAGTTAAGCAACGTCGAGCGCGGTTAGTACTTGGATGGGTGACCATCCGGGATTCTAGCCGTGGTGCCGGCGGCCAACCAAGCCGTTCATCGCTTAGGAGTCGATAATTGGTAGCAGCGTTAAGCCGCGAAGGGTAAAACGTGGGTCTAGAGAAAGTAATGGCAACCTATTCTAGATTAATGGCGCAAGCCACCTGCGTTGCTGCTTGCCTAGTAAACTGAGATCAGCACCGGTCCCAACGCTCGAAAATCGAGTATGGGACTACCATAGGCCTAATAGATGGATTAAGCTTATTCAGTGATTTGTCGTGATTATTATTTCATAAAGAGAAACCGAAAGATATAAAGGTAAGCCCTATCTTTATTCCAAAACATATACTTTATGAGTAATTTTAAAAATTTTAAAGAATCCATCGACAAACATTAAAGATCGGTGACAAGTGACAACATCACACGGTAGGCTACGATATACTGAACATGTCTGTTATGAAGATGATCATGTCTGTTATGAAGATCGAATTTTATTTTTTAATGAAAATAATTGCAAGTTAACAGCAAGCAACTATTTTAATTAAGGGCTTTAGTTAACGATTAATTAGGTCTATATAAGTATAGGGCCTATTATTTAAATAAATTGTGCTGACTTACGGTCAACGAATAACGAATAACGGCGCTTGTTCCAAACTAACTGTGAAAGCGTCGTCAAAAAGTTGATAGCCTAAGCACAGACGTTTTTGGCCTTTGCTAGGAACTCCTTTCCTTTGGTCATCGCTTTCTTCGCTAAACTTAATAAAGAACTTTTATAGAGAAACGCAACGCTTCTGGAAGTGGACGCATTTCAATATAGGCATATATCAGTTTTGACCAAAATTAACCTAGTCTATATAGCTCAATCTATTGAAAAGAATTGAAACTATTTATTTGTACATCTAAAGCCAGGAACAAATATTTATAGCAGTGCATAGGTGCATCTGGGACGGGGTTAGCGAATCGGCGCTGGATCAAATGGACACTTGAGAAATACTTCGACTGAACGCAGCGCCGATCTTTTGCGGTCAGCGCCAGTGATGAAAGAGAGAGAGAGAGAGAGAGAGACCGAGAGAGAGAGATAAGAGAGAGACCCTCCAAGGAGAGAGAGGACGAGGACTTACTTACCCCGCAAGGGACCACAAGGACTGAACCCCTACAAGGATCAAGGATTTGGACCAAGTCAGGGGGCCGTTAGGGGAATGTTGTAAAACATAGTCTAAACGCTCATTTCAAATGGGACTTTAGCCCACCATTTGTTGTTGTCAAGTTTAATAATAATAATAATAATAATAATAATAATAATAATAATAATAATAATAATAATAATAATAATAATAATAATAATAATAATAATAATAATAATAATAAATGAACAAGTGTTTTCATCAGTCATGCACACACGTAATTATGAGACCTCTTTGCATTCAACTGGAACCGACGTAGGGTCCCAACTGGGGGCAAACATTTTAGAGCCAAAGCAAGTATGTAGCCTAAATATAAATCCACATACTACTCTTACTTGGAATATAATTATCAGTACAATTGAAAATGGTATACAAGTAATTTGGTCCTTATAAGGACTTTTCAAGGACTAAGTTACAAGGACCAGGACAAGAACCGATCTGACGAGGATAAGGACGAGAGAGGACGAGGACAAGGAGGAGAAATTGGTCCTTAAGAGAGACAGAGAGATTAACATCACTGGTCAGCGCCAGAGAGAGAGAGAGAGAGAGAGAGAGAGAGAGAGAGAGAGAGAGAGAGAGAAAACGAATTATTACTTTACGATCTCTTGAGAACGAGTCTCGTTACGACACTGTAAATTGTATCGTCGATCGCGCAGCAATTAACAGTTGATGACCGGCAAATTCTCGCTTTATTGGATTCCACATAATGAACTTGCAACTATATAATCGGTCATAGATTAGGCCTATACTGAGAAGTTAAGGCACGATTCTAAGTTCTAAAGGAAAATCACTGACACTCAAGAAATGCATAAACACGTCGCAATCGTTATCGTGACCCTGCTTTGATTGTATATTTGAGCGTAACTTCTACGTTTATATGGTGTAGGCCTACGTGCCCTTGTCCACAGTCTGATATTTGCTCATGGGTATGACTAAACTAATAACCACTTATACGATGGTATATAGCCTAATTTTTTAAATCTCAAAATTGGTCGACGATACAAAACTATGCAGGCAAATGGCAATAGATTAAGCCTTAAGGTAATCACCTGCTTCTTTCGGCTATAGCAAAGTTAGCAAACCAGCCTCTAATGTTTCGTTTCATTCAATGTTAGCTCTTAAATACTTGGCAATTTTCACACACTATTAGGCCTACCCAACATGAATCTTTATACGACCTACAACCAGGGCCATATTAAGGCGGGGGCTGTAGCCCCCGGTCCATCATGAAAATAGGCCCACCGATTTTCGAGATAACCTTTTTGCTTGTCAGCACGATTTGCAGCACGACCTGGAAGGGCGATAACCTTTTTTTGCTTGTCAGAGATTTTCAGTATAGGTGACGGCCTTTTTCTCATCCGCAGGCCCACTCGGACTTTAATCCGGCCTTGCGTACAACACTAAGCAGAGTTAAAACTGGCAACAAAACATCCCAAGTGCCAAAACACATTTAGCAAAGTTAAACAAGCGATGAAAATGTTTAGGCCTAGGCCTAGACTTTGAAGCTTCAGTATCACTGTTAATGTAAAAAAATAGTGTAAGCTGAATTCTAACACTGATGACCATCGTTGAGTACAGATGGCCAGTACAATAGGAACGAAGAACAGTGACAGTTTTATGATCAGGACAGCACGGCTCGTCACAGTCGCCGCTGCTGCAACGGTAGACGCTGGTTAAGACGCTGCCGAGTCGTGATCTGGATCGGACCGCTCGTTCGTTCGTGCACAGCTAAGAATTATTGGTTATAGTTTATTTCAGTAGGTCTATTCTTATTAGCTGCTGAACTTCGCGTTGAAAACTGACATCTGCGCCAGTCACGTATGATCAGGCCCGTACGAAGTGGGGGTGCAGTGCACCTCCTGGAAAGAAGATGGTCTGCACCCTGCCTGCATCACCTATATAGCTGTAGCCTTAAAAAGTGTGCAGATGACCTTTTTTGCTGGTCAAGGTATTTAGGGTGAAATTGGGCGTCGACGAACTTTTTTTGCTTGTCAAGGATTTCAAAGTGAAAACTTTGACCTGGAGAAAATCTGCACCCCCTGACGAAAATTCGTTCCGACGCCATTGTCCCACAACGTTGGCGTTGGACGAGAATAAGTACGTCTTTTATTTTAAAATATTTGTCACATGTGCTCACTGTCGCTATCATGAACACTTGTCTTATCCCGAATGCCAGATTATTTGCGCCATCGGCTGGCGCTTTAGAAGTTTTGTATTTGTGCTGAAATGAGTGGCTGCCTGAACCGAAGTACAACTGGACTTTCTGTAGTTTCTACAGTCTACATCTTTTCAAAGTCTGCTCTGTTGCTTCCCCACTCCCACTCTTGACTGGTCTCTGGAATTGACTTTGCCCGCACTGACAACTAAACTCCGGCTATAGCTAGGCCTGTTTCAACTGTAGATGAAGCGCCTAAGAATAAGCAGCCACTGATGTACGTGCTATAGAAATTCATGATGGTTTACTTACTTTCTTGTGAATGAACTGCGCGCTTAGCATGGAGATCATGTATTGCACCTTTAGAACCGATCTCGAAGGGAATGGCTGCGAAGTGTTGTTGACTTTTGTGGAGAAGTGGAAAACTTCGCGTAAATCTGAATCGCTTTCGTACTTTTCACTGGACTGGGGATGCCCATCGCCGTCGCTGATCCGGACTTCGGTCGGAGGAGCGATCCGCTTTAGCGACGGACGTCGATCTAGACGGAATTGAGAGCGTTGATGACGAGAAGGTAGTGTTGCGCTGTTCTGGGGTGTCCAGTGAAAGGGTCAAATTGTCAGACTTTACAATTTGCGCGTCTGTTAGATGTATAAATAGTTGGGTATTACAATATAGATGTTATGGGTTTATAAATTGTTTTATTTATTTATTTTATTACTTTAGCGTTATTTTGGTGTGCATTCAAGCGTGAATGGCGTTTGTAATCGAGAGCTTTTTTGTAGACTTACACTTACATATTATTCTGCGTTTCCGACATAATGTTATCGTGATTTAATCGCACAACCATTAATATTGATCCATGTAGTGCGAAGGAGAAGAACTTCTTCTTTACACAATATAAGTCACGATAATTTAATATATCAACTTTCGTTGTCTTGATATCCGATGGAATTTTCCATAATTAATCAATATAAAAAGGACGACGGTTTCTCTGTTTGAAAATGCTGCCAGCCAAAACTCTGAAATATTTAAAATCTGGCCAGAATGTCACCATGCCAAACATTCACTGATACTAGGCTGTGAATTTATTTCTAAAGTGGAATCATATAATCTGACAAAAGCTGTCAGCATTTGCCAAGTCTTTTAGGTGTGACTGCAGTGTATGTCAAATATTAGTGACTTTTTCTGCTCTATGTTCATTCTCTAGGGTGGTTGCATTCATTTACAGGCTTTGGTTCTGCAACAATAAAGGCATCTAGTTTTCATGTTTATGTTTGCAATAAAAATATCAGAGTTTGATTTGATGTCAAAAGTTAATGAATGTTGATGGTCTTCAGTCTTAACAGAAGCTGGCTGTTGTGAATGTGCTATGGTTTTCAGCCAATATGGCAATTTCTTGGTGCTTGTAGCCAGTGGTGGCAACACAGGGAGGCCTAGGGGGCCGGTTCCCTCTATTGAGTGCCTGCCCTGCCAGTGACCCCCCTGTGGGGACTCTATATATGTAATGCTACATACATAAAAACAAATGGTTGGCCCCCATGATTAGAAGTTGCCACCCCAACAGCCCCCCACTTGCCAAATCCTGGAGCTGCCACTGCTTGTAGCTGAATACCCAGGGGAAATTTTTCTGTATTGAAATTCACCATCATTTGTGATTTACTTGCCCTGGATTGGCTATTGGCAGCGGTTCAGTCTTGTGTGGATTTCGAGAAGTTTTTTGAATGTGTTCTGCTGGCATTGGTTGATGATTCTGGAATGTTGAGAGTGAACTGCCTCTCAATGGCTATGGGTTGCCCCAAATATTTCATATATATTATTTTACATATATGTCCTAGTGGAGTGGCACCTTTACTGGTATCAAAACTTTTGGATTTTGGCTCTCTAGCTTTAGCTCTGGTTATCGTAGTTTATAACTTAGGATTAGATGGAGGATGCGCTTCTGATTTTTAGAAAAGCAAACACTGATTGTTATTAATTACTCTTCGATTGTCAAACAGTTTGACTGATGCCCATACTTTCACATTTGTACATTTACATGTTTACAGTGTTCAGTTGTTCTTTTACATTAATATTTGGAGATCAGTGGTCAGATTTTCAAGAAAAGAGTGGGAGTCAGATTATAATGCTCCATATTTACTACCAGAGTGAATGTATCAAACAGCTGAAAACCAAAATTTTTGACTGTCATTGAGATTATTCTAAGAACAATGAGAAGTTTGAACCCCTCAATTCTTCCGGCAAATCAAGCATTGCTACAGATGGAGCTCTGATAAGAAATTATGGACTTTGCAGTTTTAGATTATACTCTAGAATTGAATTGGGGATTCTGTAACTGTCCATGAAAAACCCCACTTTTGTTTTTATTCAAATAAATAAATTGTTATATTTAGAAGTAGCCTGTTGTACATTTAACAATTTCTTCTTGTCAGAACATATGACATCCATCCTGTTTTCTATACATTTGCATAGGTTGTTTGGCAGTCAATGTGTTAAGTTCACTTGCTAAATTTCTTTTATAAATGTTGTTATTGCAGGCTGTTACTTCTGAAATATAATGATGGCCTCGAATATGGCAAGCCATTTTAGCTTTTCAGGCATTCAGGAACAAGGTCAAAAGCTGTCTAAAGGTATGATTTTTTAAAGATGATCATGTGAAAAGACATTTGTTAAGGGATTGCACGTGCATTGTACTGAGAGTACTTGCAGGATAGTGGCAGTATATTTTATTTTATATTTTATAGTAGCTTAAAAATTTTCACAGTAAATAGGCTGGAACATTATGTAATATCCATGATGCTCTCAGTTTTATAAAAACACATTAAATCTTGTTTTGGAAACTGTTGAGTTATTTGTTTTAACCTATTAACTTATTATTTCTGTTTCATAGTCATTACAATTGAAGTCCATATTTAATTGAAAGAAATGAATTTAAAATCAGGAATGGCTGGTAATACCATTCTTGAATTTTCAAGTTATCTAAAACTTTTTGAAACAATTACCAGTCCAGTGATCCCTGTTATTTATATTAATTAACCATACTTTAGTTTTGGGTTCCAGATTATGCAGATTTAAAAATATTGGTTGCTTTCTGTTTTGATTTCCTTGTAAATTGGTATTTTATATATATATATACATGTTTGCGTTTGATTCTCTGTTAATATGTAAGTAAGTAAAAACGAAATTTCTATAGTACTGCCCGAAAGCTTGGTGCAGTGCATCAGCACCACAAGCACTCAATCTTGGTAAAATTCATAGTCTGTATCTGTAGTGTGTGATTGTCAAGGTTGCAGATGCAGGTAGGCAGTCTCAGGTAAGTGTTTCTATGGGAGGATGAGGGAAGATTTGAAGTGATGGTCAATGATGACTGATTAGTTGACTGAAAAGAATTTCTTTTATTTGACAGAAGATCATTCCAGAGTAGGGTGCCAATAAAAAATAAATTTCAGAATTGTTAAAGTCTCACCCTTGCATTTTGTTCATATACACAAATGAATAACCCATGAAAATTTTTACTATTATGATGTATTTAGGGGTTGCACAGCGACCTTGAAAATCGAAATGTTGTCAGCCAATTATAACGCAATGTCTTTAATGGTTATTAACGTACAAAAAGTCGTACATACGACATTTAGCTTCAGAAACTGTCAAATATCAGTGTCAGTGACTGCTAAGCTACTGAACAATAACATTTTTATTTGGTAGTGGAAACTGTTTTCGATGAAGTTCAACGACTTGTAGTAAGTATTGCTTTTGCTCTTCCTAGTTTGTCAGCGTCGAGTTGAATGTCTGGATTAGGGCAACACCGCGTTCTGCTGCATCGTTTACGACTTTCAGCTCTCTGACAAATGACTGAGCTGCCAAATATGATTTGTTACTGTCCCAAATGGATGTATCTAGAGACAGAAAATCTGTCGAAATGTTCATCGAAGCAAGAAAATGTTTGGAGCTGGCAGATACAAAGTGACTCAGCTGCTTATTTCCAATGTGCATGTCTTTCAAGGTAATTCGAGCCAGAGGACTAGAATCTCCAACGTTTGACAGAGCAGAGACAATGTTTGCCTTTTCAGCTGCAGACAACTGAGAATCGAAGAAAGCCAAGCCAATAAGTTATATATTCAGATACCATAAGTGACGCTGGAACGTTTTCATTGCTGCGTCAGCAACTGCATCATTTGTTGAACGATATACTTCGAGATCCTTCAGCAATTGTAGATCATTCCCAGGAGCTGAAGTAGGCAAGGTACAGGTAAACCATACCTTGAGATAGATTCTCACAACAAACAAATTGATCTGTTGAAGACCTGCTAGTTCTGCTGCTATAAGCCTGAACTGTGATCGAAACAGGTGGATCTTTAAGCTGTATAGTATTTTGCGAAATTTTTGCCCATCCAGCGTGCTCTATGGTATGTGCCAGGTGCATTGATGTGGATTTAGGGTTGTTGCTAGCAGTATCATCACCCAGAAACAGCGAGGTGAGCACCAGAAACTCTTTGTAGTCATCTCTGGGATGAAATAGTTGCAGCTGTTGACGAATGAATCCAAGCAGGTCGCCTTTTATAATTTCAAAGTGTAAAATCAGTGTCTGTCTTCAGTTGCACTGTCATACATAGAACAATCAATGTGATTCCATTCTTTAGAAAATCTTTCAAATAATTTGATATTAAGCCCACTTGAGCAGCCCATCAACAAGTCAAACATGCTGGCTACTATGAGCTTGTGGACATGATGGCGACAGGCTAAAGGGAGGAGTTCTCATTGAAGTTTCTGCTGCAGCCTGCACCAGCCTTCATTCCAGTGTTAGTGGCTGTTGTATCAAAACACACTGAATGAATGCAGTTTGTGAGTTTCGTCTCTTCGATCAAATGGAACACTGCTGATGCCTGCGCTTATCCAGTGCCGTTTGGAATCTTAGGAACACCAAGCAGTATCACAATACCTAAAGGCACTAAAAGTAGCCTATTCAATATTGCTTGGAATATGTAATGTGTATTATATAATCAAAGATCAGCATAGATTATGTACATATGTGAAATAAAAAACCTAAAATTGTCACACAGAAACCAAACTTGACACATTGTTACTGATTCTAGTTCTAAGCAAGTTCGATGCAAATAAGGCATTGTTTTAACAGCGTTGTGCAACCACTAAATATTGACAGATTTTGTTAAAACTTTGCATTTTGCTTTCTTATATAGAAAGGAACAATTTCAGAGGGTGAGACTTTAAAAATCAAAAACTTTTTTTTTCCTCATGGTAATCATTGGCACCCTATTCCAGAGACAAGGTGCAGTGTAGAAGGTCGATGAGAATTTAGTGACATGACTATTGAGAAAATGAGAGTCATGCACTGGAAGATGAGCAAGTTGACCTAGTGCTGTTGTGCGATTAAAAATTTTAATCGAAATTAATCGCACGATTAAAATATTTAATCGCAATTAATCGCTGTTTAATCGCATAATTTATAAATTGCAAATATTTTGTCTTAATTAAAAAATGCAATTTTTTAATATGTTTTCTTTACACTTTGTACCTGTTAGTCATGTAATGTATGAATTTGGCAAACCAGACATTTCTTTTTTCCTCATAATCTGTAGTTTAATAAATTGTATTTGAATTAACTGGTTAACATGTTAAAAATTGCAAGTCTAATAATTTCAATAGCAAACGAATAAGTCATAGTTCAAACAAATGAACCTTATAAGGCTAATATTAATATATGCTGATGTCTTTGCCAAATCAATCTCAGAATAAAATGTAAAAACTATAAGAAGCTATAAAAACTTAATTTTAAAAACTTAAAGTTAAATGTTTTAACTGCTTTGGTTTTTCAACCAGTGAGACAGACACACGAGCTTATTCACGTTGTTTGGTTCAAGCGATGCTCTTTTCTTGTTCACAACATGACCTGATAATGAAAACAAACGTTCACAAGGGACTGTAGTTGCTGGAGATGCTAGGTATTTTCTGGCCTGTATGGAGAGTGATGGATATCTTTGTTCGTGCTCACTCCACCATAGAAGAGGGCTCATATCCATGTCGACCTGCTGTTCAAGGCGATAACGATTTACTTCACTCTTAAACACATCTTTGGCTTTTGAGCCAGAGGCTCATCTTCAGAATCAGATGAGAACTCATGTAGCCGCTTCTTTTTTCTGTCTGGAGACTGTGAAACAACCTCATCCGGCTTGACAGAGTTTGCAACAGCAGTCTGGAGCTTAGCCCATACCTCGTCCCGCTGTTCTTTTCTCAAACATTTCAAATTCTTAAAACGTGGGTCAAGACAGGTTGCAAAAGTCAACCATGACAGATTGAAATTCTGTTTTCGTTGTTCCAGATCGGCCTTTAGAGACTCCTTGAATCGTATAATAAATGTCGGATCATCATCAGACTCTAGCATCTCAAACTGAAGATGACAGAGAGTTGGAAGAATTATAGAACAAGAAATGTATTTATCTCCACCTAAAAATTCAGTAGCAGACCTACATGGAGTAAGGACTTTCTGTAGGTAGCGCAGCTTTTCCCACTCGACTTCAGTAGAAATTGATAGACTGTGCTTGTGGTCTTCATGACGCAGAGTAAGTAACACAGCTTCTTTGTTACTTAACAGGCGTTCGATCATTTGCAGAGTAGAATTCCAACGAGTTGGAACATCTTGAATCAACATATCATGTCTTTGATATAGCTGTAGTTGATAGGTTTTCAGTTCTGCAGTGTTCACTGGACTGTGCCTGAAATGGCCTACAACTTTACGACATTTAGCCAGAATCGCATCTACTCCAGAGTCAGCAACAGCTTTGTTGACTGATAATTGCAGACTATGTGCTGCACAGGGCATATCTGCAAATGGGAGCATTCTAAGAGCAGCAGTCATGTTACGAGCATTGTCTGTCCCAAATGTAGTCACTTTGTTGAAAATTTTCCAAGACTTTGCCACTGCTGCAAAGTGTTCCGCACAATTTTCAGCGTAGTGGAGCTCTTCTATGTTATTGACACATAGTGCAAAGGATTGCAAGTTCCAATTTATATCGATTAAATGGCCAGTAACACCCAGGTAGCTGTCATTTGCTATGGATGACCAAAAGTCACCGGTTAAAGCTACAAATTCAGCTTCTGACATAATCTCCATAATTATTGCTCTTTGCGCTTCATACAGATCATCAATTCGACTGTTAATAACGGACCTGGAAGGAAGCTTATATGACTGGTTGGCACTTGCAGCATGGATCACATCCTGTAGACCTTCGTCGGTAACAATGTTGATAGGTCTGCTATTAGTAGCAACCCATTTCGCTATAGCATTTGTGATATAGTCGTATCTGGCTTGATCCATCGCTTCTCCTCTTCTGTTAAAATCGGAAAGAGTCGTTTGACGGCCAGTAGTTTCGGATTTCATGGGTGTAGTGGAAGATGTCGAAGGACCATCCATAACAGAGAACGCGTGCTTTGTTCGTAAATGATAGTTCAGCGATGAAAGGCTTCTGTGATATTTGAATTCTTTTTTGCAGTATTTACACACAACCGTCTTGCTAGACTTCAAGATAAATTTTCCATCGAGAAGGGTCTTGAGACTCTGGACCGATTTCGAATTCATTTCTATGAATAATAATAATAATAATAATAATAATAATAATAATAATAATGCACTTCTATAGCACAATTTCTAATACTCAAGGTATCAATCAATGGTACTTCAAATCCATCCGCAAAAGACCAGGTCATTGCAGAGATCAGTCAGAGGGAAACAGCAAGACAGACTATGGAGGAAAGCTAATTGGAAGATAATTTTAAGCCTAGATCTGAAAATGCTAAGTTTATTGGAAGATCTGACAATCAGAGGGAGTTCCAGATTTTTGGCCCAGAAATAGAAAAAGCTCCTACCAATTTCAGTGTTTATTCTATGCAAACTAGATAAGCAAATCTATAAATTCTATATATACGATTCGTACAAATCGAAGAAATTTTAATTACTAAGGAATTTCAATTTCTCTCTAACACGTGCAATCGATTTTTAAGTTTTGACAAATTGACCGGAAGCGAGAATTTCCTGTCAGCTAAACCACTGAACTAATAATATTTCAGCATAATTATGGTTTCGCTGGTGTCCTTGTTGCGCCATTTTACCAAATTATTTACGTTTAGGAAATTAATCGACGGTACCTTCCGCTAAAATAAAAAATCGGCGCTAAAAAATTTAATCACCGATATCTTGCGTTAAAATAATTAATCGGCGTTAAAAAATTTAATCGCGTTAAAATTTTTCGCGTTAATCGCATGCGTTAACGGCGATTAATCAACAGCCCTAAGTTGACCAAATTGTGCTTATATTGTAAAGAGTTTACGCAGGTATATGGGTTTTGAGAACTGGATGGCATTGTAGGTCAGGCATAGAATTTTGAAGTATATCCATTCTGGAACTTTGAGTCAGCGAAGCGATTTCAAGACCAAAGTGATGTGGCGGGCTTTTGGCATTCGTTTGATGGCTCTAGCATCTAGCCATTAATGCATTTTGTATTGCTTGAAGGCATGCTATTTGTTTTTTGTGAACATTAACACGTTAAGCGCTAGGGAAGTCAATCGACGTCCTTATTTTGGTACTGCAGGGTGCTTAGGGACATCATAGCTTATGCCACTCTTATCATTTTGCTGCTTCAAAAGGCTGTCTGGATGAATGACCAATCCAAAAATTTGCATTTTATCGAAATTGTATTATTATTTGGCCTAAAAATCCACATTGAAAACCACAATTTATCAGCCTTAGCTTCTATGCCTTGCTATAGACACCATTCGCTCCCCAATGTATTACAGGCTAGATTATAACCAAATAATGTACAGTATGGCGTCAGTAGGATGGATCAACTTATTTACTACTACTCATCTTTTTGTGAAAGAATCTGAAGTAGTACATTGAATTTGTACTTCAAATATAATTTATGTAGCAGTAGTCAGTGTCTTCCTGATCTACAACAAAGTAGGTGGCAACAAACTGGTTTTGCAGGCTGGTCATTAGTTCATCACTAATGGGCAGCAGTGGGCCAGAGAGTTTCTTCCCCAATTAGCTCATGTTTCCTTCATAATCAGATGTCAGATCTGCCTCGGCTGTCTGGACAATGTTACGCAAACCTCACACCAGCGACAAAATCAAACTTGGCTCCACACAGACTACATCATATATTATCAACAGGGAAGACGTAGAGAGAGAAATAAGATTCACTATTAAAGGGTTGGTTCTCAAAGCCAGCACTGTACATGGTACCCTGTTTTGAAATCCACCGCAGCTCTCAGGAGTTTTAGATCTCAATTGCTTGGAATCACAAAGCGGCTCTTCTCAGAGCTGTTTTCAAAGAGCTCATCCATATAGTCTGTATGCAAAAAGGCATATTTTCACACCCCCCCTCGTTTCATGCACCATGCATACACAAATTCTCCACAGTCCAACTCCCCTCCCCCTCAGTGCGTACGTACTATATGGATGGACCCAAAAGAAAAGATTGATGCCCAGAACTGCTGTCAGGAATTTAACTCTCCTATTTTAAATCCTAGGGCAGCCAGTGCACTGCACCATACCAATTTTAGGAATTTCTTCTACTCCTTCTACTTGTCCCTAAAATATGGTAGTCATATATGCAGGTATATGTCTATGTACAGTACGTTTGTTGCATAATGTAGACACTGGTCTATAACGACCGCGCCTGGCAAAGAAATAGTGCCGCAGTCAACGTGTTAAGGTAGAGAGTTGCAGTGGTCCATTTTTGAATGCACTATTGAGGTGGCAATCTTGCAAGCTGTGTAGAAGTTTAGGAATGGATGTGAGCATCTTAAGTATCTATGCAGCATCTCTAACTTTTATGGGACAAAAGCAGTTCTAGTTAGAAGTAAGGGGGTAAGTAGGAGGGTAAAGCTAATTTGGGCTGTTTTTATACATTTGTGATATTTTGGGCTTAGATTCACCAGATGGAGCTAAACTTTCACACGATGTCAACAGAGAGAGAAGATCTCAGATTTCCGGTAGGATTTTGCTGAACCTTTTATTTAATGTGACATTCTCATATTTTTAGTTGTTTTGCTGGTTGATGAAAATTTGAAGATAACTTAGTGGTCTGTGATTTTATTTGAAGTTATGATTGGCTAATATTGTTATTAAGTTCTTATGTTAAAATTAATGGACCAATAATAAAATTAATTGGGAATATTGATGGTCAGATTTTGTAGATGATAGTTTAGATCAGCGGTTTTCAACCTGTAGTCCTTTGCTGCGCTCTTTTTGATATGTTGTTCATGTCTTCCATTACTTGTAATAATATTTCTCCTCCAACTTATGTAAAATTCTTTACTTGTTTTAGCCATTGCTTATTCAGATGCAAATATATTTGCAGCCATTGCTTATTCAGATGCAAATATAAGAAATCAAGACCCATATTTCATGTGCACTGCATGATGCTTGCATAAGTTTAGTTATTGAGGTTCATTATTTGGACATATTTAATTTTATTGATAAATTATTTTTTCAAGTTGTCCACTAAGTGCTTGGATTAACCTTGTTCTAGCAGTTGATATGCTTTCTGAAATCAATGCATGTGTTGTCACATGAGCATTTGTTTGATGTAAGATGGCGGTTGCTGAGGAAAATGGAATGGACATCTTGCTACTGCTGATCATTGTTGAAATTAAGACGGGCATTTGTGCTTGTGCTAGAAATCACTGCATGTCATTGTTCAATTAATTGTTTAGAATTATCAGCAGTTTGAGGTTAATTAAAGTGACCACCAGCAGTGATACTTGTAATTGCATAATCTTTCATTTTATGGCAAATTTTGGCATTTACTGAAAATGAGGACTGTTCTGATGGCTTCCCATATTGGATTGCATGTGCTGAGCATTCTTAAAAAGACCTTCTGCTCAATATTAGTTGCAAGTGAATCCTGTATAGGGACATTTAATATGAGTTTTATATAACTTGACTAAATACTGTTATGACTTTTTGTCACTCGCTGCTCTGCAAATGATATTGAAAGTCAGCTTAGAATCATAATGAGGCAATCACTAAATTCAAAATGTTTTTGAATTATTACAAAAATTTAACCATAGAATTGTTGTTTAATATTGAGATTTTATCTTTCTGAGCAACCCAAAGATAATGCTTTCTTAGCTTTATTCAGGGCCTATTGCTTAATGCAAACTTTTCTGTGAAAATCCTGTCATCTGTTGCATTTGATTTTTCACCGGGACCCAGAAAGTAGACTTTTATAAAATTATAGTAAGATGAGTTCTTGTTATTGATTTGATTTTGAATTTTGACTTTCATAGATTCTATAGACACAATAGTTCTCTAGATTTGAAGAAATCTAATGTTGAAAAGTTTTGTTCAACCTATACAAATTGTTCCAATTGTTTACAGTTTGTGACTTTGAGATTGCTTTAGTACTTTAAAAAATTATTTGGTAAATTGAAATTGGAGTAGAAGTAAATGATAAAAGTTTTATTTACAGTATTGTGTTACTCCATCCCGTGGGTGTCATTTAGAGGTGCTTTTCAGGCCTGTACAGTGTACACATTGGTGTAGAATGATAGTGTAGTTGTCATAGGGCAGCATTTGGTGATAGAGACAGCATTGGCAACTAGTTAGGAACTTAAATATTTTGTGCTTTATGAAATTTTACAGTAAATTAAAACTGAATGAGAAATTATGTGGAAGAATAATATTACATTAAATTAAGAACTAGCTTATGCCCTGTTGGTAACAGAATTTTAATGGAAAATGTATAATTGTTTCAGAACGTAGTTGTTTTCAGTACTAAAGTATGAAAGTCAGGACAATTGTTAATGACTTTATGGCAGCATCGCATCAGAAAAGAACAGCTTGGTGATCAGTGATTACTATTACTTTAGCAAATACACGTGTTAAATTGAATTTAACAAATCGTCATAGTTCTAAGGTATTCTAATGCATTCAGGATTGCAACATGCAACAGCAAACTGATACAAGGGACCAGGGCTTTTTAAAAATATTTTCCGGAACGCTATAGAATATTTTCTGGAGCGCAATAGTCAGAAGTCAATTGTCAACATGATGTAGCAGCCGAACAGTCACTGAAATAATTATAATCAATATACATTAAATTCATACATAGAAAATTTAGAAATATATCAGTTCTAAATTTTCTACTTATGAATTTAATGTTGCAAAAAATACCAGTCTTCAGATTTTTCGGAACACCGTTCTGCCTCGTTCCAGCACAAAAGAAAACCCTGCAAGGGACAGAGGAAATTTGAAGTTTCACATTGACAGTGCTATGAAAAAGTTGTTTGCTAATTATTTAAAATTGTCATCACAAGATGGCATTTTGCTGTTTCTTGTTTTCACAGGTACTCATTAAACCATGTCTTTGACTGGTCCTAAGATGCCTACTTGCAGTCAGTTGCTGCATTGGTCTGCGTAAATTTGTGTTTTTGGCACTGATCTTGAAACTGCAGACCATCTATGTTGAAAGCGATTTTTTTTTGTTTCTGTGACTTTGCATGAGGACTATTTTGATGTGCCTCTTAGTTTCAGCAGAGTTAGTGATAAAGTAAAACATGAGACAGCATGTAGGCAATGTTTTCAAATCCAGATTTAAAGACAGTTTTTACTTCTGCTATCTTGTCACATTTTTAGCAACTATTGTTCTGTCTGTCTCTGTGTCTCTGTCTCTCTCTGTCTCACTGTCTGTCTCTCTCCCTCTGTCTCTCTCCCCCTCTTTCTCTCCAGTTCTGACTTTTCTTAGGGTGACTGTAATATTGGCTTAATTCAGAACAGCATTGTTCAGTTTTAAATTTAGACTTAATTGTAAAGAGGCATTCGTTGAAGTTCTAGACCTAAATATGAGACTGCATGATAAATCCGGCCACTTTTGGTTAATATCTCAGTCTAGAAGTTGGTTGTTTGAATTCTGTGATATTATTTTGATGTATTAATCAGCATGTGTGTGTGTTTGTGCATATATATATTTATGGATACAGATATAGGATAGTATTAATAATTACCGAAATCACTGTTTTGTGACTTTGATTGAATTTGACCATATAGTGTTAATTAGCTTATTTGAAATTAAGACCATGGGCTGTAACACTAAAAGTGTTTAAAATAAATGGGATTTTGAGCATACAATTATATTCTGAGATTTAATATAATATACTGAAACTGTGTTTACAGATGTCCGTCAATTATTTTGAAAAATTCATTTTTCACCTGCCAAGTATAAGAGCTGGATGTCTGAATGAACTCTGGGTCTGTTGCTGTGCCTGCAGATATTGCACAGTTGTGATAATGTTGTAAGTGGAACAGACTGGTTGGTGATAAGCCACACTAGGTATGGGGCCATACTAATGTGTAGATATTAATGATTTCTGATACATGTCTGGATGCAGAAACTCAGAATTCAATACAATGTAAGGGCCTGAAACCGCATAAGAAAGAATCAGGAGGAAGGATGGATAAGACAGAGTTCTTTACATAAATATATAGCACTCTATCAAAGTGCATGGATTAGGACCAAAATAAAAATTGTAGGAAAGGTTCTGGATATTTATTTTCAGATCTGAGAAAACTGTACCTTGCATGAAGCCAGATGTGTATACTGGCAAAATGGCTGGCTGGCTAGTCCAGTGTTTTCCAACCTGTGGGTCTTGACTCAAAAGTGGGTCGCAGGGCTCAGTCTAGTGCAGTGGTTCCCAAACGGTGGTACGCGTACCCCGAGGGGTACAAATTGGACTTCCTAGGGGGTACGCGGCGGAAAGTGGAAAGTCAGTGGAATTCTTATGCACTGATGTTTGATAGTAACAAATTTCACAATATTTGCAAAAGTTCTAAAAAATTGTGATTGGATTTGATTTTCTCAAACTGCAGTGACAGATGTAGACCTTTTGGACTCCTCTAACCCGTCACCCCTCGCTATAAGTTTAAAGTTTAACCTGTCCTATCACCTTGTGGTATTGGACTCTTCCTTGGTCAGCGCGGCAAATTCAAAAATCGACGAACACTTCTCGCTTCGTCATCTTGTGTTGTCATTGATTCATTTTATTGTTTTCATTTGACCGATAGGTTATGAAAGTTTAACTTTGAATGCTACAAGTACGATATTTTATCATAATAAGCTTTAATAAAACCTAGTAGGTCTAGTAACTAGTTAATGATTATGGCTAATGCAGTCCAATTACATGTAGGTTTGAAGACATTATTAAATTTCATGATTCAGATACCATGTTTATGCTTTTAAAAATCGAAAGTGTGCTTCCTTAAATTTACTTTGAAAATTAGGGGTACACGGATTTTCGAAAAATGTCTGAAGGGGTACGCCAACCGAAAAAGTTTGGGAACCACTGGTCTAGTGGATCTGAGGTAGCTGGAATTAAATTGAAAAGTGTCATTTTCTAACCAATACCACAATGTCACAAGCCCTGAAAGTTGCAAATAAGCTTAGGTTTTAAGAAATTTATATGCTGCAATCTTCCATACACAGCTTCTTCTTCTTCTTCTTATTATTATTATTATTATTATTATTATTATTATTATTATTATTAAGGACATTTCTAGAGAGCAAATATACGTAAAGCAGTAAATGCACTAATGTCAGTTGTGGACCAGACAGAACTACAATGTCTTCAGTTGCTTTCTGAAAGAGAGTAGTGTTACTGCTGGAATCAGGGGAATGCATTGTTGCTGGCAGACTGTTCCAAACGACCAAGCCAGCAACAGCCAGGTTGCGATCACCCGTAGCCTGTCTAGGTTTGAGGTACTGCAAGTATGCTGGTCAGGGCAGAGTGCAGATGTGACAGACCAGGTAGCTTGACCGTCAGGCATAATATATCAGTCAGATATGGTGGAATTAGACTGCATTGAGCCTTGAACAGGGACCATATTATTGAGCCTTGAACAGGATGGTCTGAGTTTTAAGTCACGTGTTGAATGACCGGGAGCCAGTGGAGCTTCTGTAAGACTGGCGTAATACGATCAAACTTGCCTCTCTGGATCACCAAGCATGCAACTGCTTTCTGAACAAGTTGAAGTTTGTAGCAGATGGTCGTTGATGTCGTAAAGGCTGCTATTGCAGTACTGGTAGTCAAGTTTATACAGTAGCTGATGAATGCTTGAGCCAGCATCCTAGTTGCATCTGAGGTCAGCAAGTTCCTCACTGCCTGCAATTGACGTAGCCACTGGACCACCATGCCACCTTACAAAATCAGTTTTCACAGTTTTACAGTAGAACATATGAGCTACATTTTTATAAGCAAAAAATTTCTGTATAACGGATTTGAATATATGACATCAATAGTGACTGAGTTTCAGATATTATGCGATGTTAACATTGGTGTCATTAATACAGGCTTGACTATAAATTGCAAGTTCATTGGCAATATAAAGAGTTTTCCTCCATTTAAAAGAGTAACTACTCTAATGCTAGAATGTAAGTGGCAGTGGCGATGTTTCCCTCCCGCAATATGGCCTACTAGCTTCTTCTCTCTGCCTGCCTGCCTCTCAGTTTAAAAGTGTGAAAGGCATGTTTTACTTATCTGGGTCCTAGAGAGACTTTTGTAAGTCTGTCCAAATAGGCATTAGCAGAGCACGGAACAGATGCAGCTCAGTGCTGTTCTATTACTCAACACTGTATTCACATTAAGCATTGCCATTTAGACAAAGACCTAAAGAATGGACTGAATCCTAAAGTTATTCAGATATACCTCACATTTTAACCCCTTACCTGTGGAATTGTTTTTCTTTTCAAAAATTCCCCACCGACGTGGAATTTTGTTGGGAAAAATTTGGGGCTAAAGCTTTTGTTGTGTTATGTTATTATCTCACGCTATTTTCATGTGACCTAGTTTCAATGAGTTGCTTAGTCATTGACTATTGGCCCGGCATATCTTGGGATCCGTGATATATGATTGGAAACTGAAAGTAATTTTTGGACATAAATAGGGACTTTCCCGAGGTTTATCTCGTCCCGAGGTTTATCTTGGAATCCACCATTTGCGATTGGCTTCCGCTGCCCGAGTTGTCTCGGGACCCGCCATAAAGGGGTTAATAGATGAATACAATTTTGAGACTGGAATAAAATTGATTAATGAAATGAATGAACTAAATAGTGTTTGGTTTTTTGTTATTTGAAAGATAATTTACTGTTTTATTTTTTTAAATTCTTGAATTACATGTTTGATAAATCTTTGAAGGCAAAAACCCTCATATTTTCTGCCATTAGAACAAGAGGTTCATAGTAACTGTAAGGCTTCTCTTTATAGGACCACAAACCTGCAACAGACTAACTTAAATCAAATTGTAAAATATAGGACTTGCAGATAAATCCCATGTTTAAGGTTGTTAAAGGTTAACCGGTTAACTGGTCCTAAGAGGAAGGACTGCCCCTTTTAACCTTGACCGATTAACGGTAATTTCAATTTGAAAACATCAAATGCTTTGATGTGGGCCGCAGGACACTGGCATAGGCAGGACACCTGCATAGGCGCGCGCAACATTAAAGCGCTTTGATGTAGCCGTGCAGGACGCCGGCAATGGAGCCGGCAACATCAAAGCACTTTGATGTAGGCATGACACCAGACTGCCGCTAACGACCGGTTAACAGATCTTTTTTGAACGGTTAACCTGTCCTTTAAAACCAGCAGTTTTAACAACCTTAGTCTAGTCTAGTCTTGAAAAATTGAGTCTGCTCTGTAATGCAAGTTTTTGGGGGTTAGGTGCTTGGCAGTACTACCAGTTGACCCGGGTTTTAGCAGTGGCTTTCCTGTCAAATGTTAATTAAACTTCCCCTCACTGTTCTCCCTCATGTCAATGTTGTTGCCAAACTTTAATGGATTATTTGAACTCAGAAGTAACTGTCTGGATTATAGTAGCTTCAAATTATTCACTGTCCTAGTGCAGAGGTATAAGGGTTCAACTGCTTTATGGATGTTGGGGTGCCATTTTGCATTTTGGTATATTAACAAAAAACCTGGAAACAACTGTAATTACCAGGTTCGGTTTGTGAATGGTAACAGTTGAGGTAATTTGAGATGGTATTAATTTGTTGTCAATTATCTAGTAATGGTAAATTAAGAAACTTGTTGTTAAGGTTTATGTTCGTGTTAGAGATGGTGTGCTTATTTGAAAAATTGGAATTTCTATAGACAAATGAAGCTTATTCATGTTAGTATGGTCTTGATGAAGTAATGGGCCTTTATGCAATTTCTTAGATTGATAGGTCCAATAATGTTGATTATAGTCATAACAGCCAAATATGACTTTAAATTTTTTATTTAGGACATACCTGAGAGAGTTAGATCAATCAATGCTCACCTGTTAGATGACTTAAGAACTCTCCCTCATAGGCTAGATTTGTTTGTTTAAGTAATACTGAAAGCTAGATTGAGATAAGAAAAATAGATAGCTTTTGTTTGAGTGATTGTTTGTTTAAAGATAATGAGCTAGGAACTTTTTACAGTAATGGACAGAGCCCTAAGGTTGATATGGGGATACAGTTCTCATGCTTCATAAGCATAAAATCTAGGAAATACATTTTACAGTATCATAATTAATTAATTAATTAAATTTTGATTGTCGTTAATTTAAACATAATCTCAAGAAAAGGAAATCTCTGTTGCTTCATCAGCTGCCTTTCTCTCGCTTGGAACTCCTTTGGACAAAACACACGCTTGAAATTTCACGTTGTCAAGTTAATAGTGGAGCTACCGATCTACTTGATTGTTTATAGGACTGTTTATTCTGTTTTCATATATACTGGTCATTTTAAATCAACATTAACAATGGTAATGCACAAAACTCAAGAGAAACAAATGTTAAGCTACAGTAAAAAAATGTGAATAAAGTGAAAAAAATTTGGCAGCAGAGCGACTAAGAAAAAAGAGATTAATATGCATTCAGACTTGACAATAACAGAAAAATATACTGTAGACTACAAAAAATCATGGTTTGACTCAATCTAATGCTGGATGCATTCAGATCATGCACTTACTTTTACCAAGTCATTTTAGACAAGAACAACTTTTATAGAATTTTTTTAATATAAAGCCATGAGTTTTTAAAAATATTTTGTATAGATTTTAAATCAGGAAAACATTCAGCTAATTCAATATAATCATTGTTAGGTGAGGAGTGAGAGAGTCATTAATATTTCAATTTAGAAAAGTGATTGGAGTCTGTCATTCAGGTTAACATACAGTATATCAATTGTAATTGTTTACTGGTCTTTTGGCTTCATTGTCTGAAGTTAAAATGCAGTAACTCCACACAAAAATAGTTTGTGTTTATATGCTTTTAATTTAACAAATATATTTTTTTAAATTTTAAGCACAATGGTGGTTGAGAGAGTCATTAATGATTAAACAGTGACATTTTTGTACCTTTGATCTTCTGTCCTGCTATTGCTGATGATAATAGTAACAGTAATATTATTATGATTGCAATAACAGTAATGCTGTCCTGATTAAGATAGTAGTGATATTGTTCTGTTATTAAAGATGTTCACTATAATTAAAACTGTTCAGATAGTTTCATTTTGAAAATATGGACCGAACCATTCTGGTCTTGTTGGTTTAATAATCCTCTAATGTTACTCATTTGCTAGTTAGTAATCAGACTGTATGTAGGTTGGTGCAGGGGCGATGGCATCATATATCTGCTCTCCTAAATAGAAGAAACTAGGATTGGAGCTGCTCATTTGACCTGGATGATGGACCATTTGTCTTCTGGATTTGATTTTCTCATGTATTATTTGTCAGGACCAGTTTCTGCCTGGTACCGCTCAGGCCTTCCCCTTGCATGGGCCAATTAGAAGCACCGCCCTGTGGGGAACCCCTGGGCTTCTGGCCATATCAGATCATATTATGTTCAGAAGCATTTTGCTGAGCTATAATAATCTTGAAAACGTATTTAAAACCCAGATCAGAAGCCTGCAGTGAAAGGCATTGTATATGTATGCTCCTGTTTATGTGTGTTACGAGTATATTCTGCATTTGGAATATGCAGAAATAAATTGCTGCAGAAGGTTACAATCACTGTGTTGATTATTTGAATGTCTGCGGTGACTTGGTAAGTTGCAGCTGTATGATACTGCAGTGTTTCGTCATTGTAGTCATCGTCATAATTATCATCGTAGTCATCATAGTGATCATAATCATCTCATGATCGTCATCATAGTTTCAAATGGTATAAGCAATACAGTTATTAATACTTGGTGCAAAGATGACTAAGGCTTCAGTTGTGGCAGTGCACCAAATGGGTTGGCAGAAATTTTAACAGTGCCAATGATATTCATCAGAGTGAGGTGCAGTGAGGCAGACTTTAGGGTCATCATAACATGTTGGATTTCTAATTTGCTGTTTTAGTGGCTCAGTAGATTGTCAAATCTGCATGTAAGTGATAATGGGACAGAGCATGTTCTTGTTCCTAGTAAATCTTGCTCAGCATGAATGCTTAGAAGAATTAAGCTTAGGTTTCCAGTGTTCTGTTTGGTCAGAATGTAGAGGTTTATATACTAGAATACTTGTTTAGAATTACAGTAATTCTGTAGTCAACAGGTAACAAGTGTAAGTTCTTGACTGCACTTGTGACATAATCTATGTAATGGGGTTTGGTACTAATGGTTGGGACAATTGTAACAAATGAGGTTTTGGATATAGCAATTATTTTGTTGAATGAAAAATTATCAATAAGAATTGGCATTATTTCTGAGCTGAAAGACAATTATTGAGGGGTTTGAGTGTTTTCTCAATACAAGTGGTAGCTACTGGTAACCTGAAGCCTCTCCTTATTATGCTGTCCAGTGGACAGGTGTTATGATCACCAGTGCTTGGTAGGGTGAAACATTGTCAGCAGAATGCCATATAGAGTAGACACCACTAGACATCCTTGTGCATATAAATATATTAGTGTCACTGCCTTGATTTATCAAGCAGATGTAGTATGTGGACATGTTTCGTTTCGTGATGTGAATGACAAAGATGAGAAAGATATGATATGAAACCCTGTAGTTGTTGGCAATTGTAAGTAATTGTTAGTTGTTTTAGTAATTATATTAAAATGTCTTTGTTAAAGCCCTGTCTTGGTATTTTTGTTAAAACTTGACAACATTGATTTGCATTAGTTTATATTGTGTTTATTTTGCTGGGGCAAAGCTAGTGATTGACATTTGAAGGAATAAGATCAGTTGCAGACCATTTGTATGTGGTCTGGTATTGGAATAGGCTTTAAATGTTCTCTGAATGTTTTTACTGATGTTTAAATTTAAAAGACATTTAACAGTTATTAATGATCAAGATTTTGTACATATTTATTGTTTAAATATATTATATTAGTAACAAACCAGAATTCTGGAGTTTTTTTTACCATCTTGACACTTCTTGGTTTGCAGTATTGCTTTCTGTTGTTGCTGTCCTTCTGTGCATGTTCCTACTGATAATTTTCAGTTTGATGACTGTAAAATAGTTTTATTGCCATTTGTTATAAATGAAAGGCCATATGGTGATCAGTCAATTTTATGTTACTGACAATTTTTATAGGTTCCCTTTGCCATTCCTTAATCAGGCACAGGATATGATGTGTGGCCTGTGTAGCCTCATATCCTCTGTAGGTGAAATTATCTTTGTTAATATTTATCTGCTTGCCTGGAGATAGCTTTATTGCCTGTTCATAAATGATTCTTTTGCTCTTCAGTTCAACAGCAGCTGCCTGAACTGTGGTAAATACTGACAAATTTGTCTTGGTGCTAATTTATTTAAACGTGTTGCATGCTGATATTTTAAGTGAAAGGATATGTAGATTGATCTAGGGTAATATAGGCCAATAAGGTTCTATTAGAGTTTTTCTTTTAAATGGAACATTTAAATTATGGTTTGTAATATCAGGAGTATGAGGGATCATAAGCCGAAATAAGTTATGTGGGTGAGGTAGATTGTGCATGTGGCTTCTGATATGGCAGCATATTGCTCAGTTCTTATTTTCTTATTTTCTTACCTATTCTTTTTTTCAGACGACAGCAATGGCCATTTTCATCGTCAGCTGAACACGTCATCTACTTTAGAGTATGAGCCAATCCATGCAAACGTTGCACTTCTTAAAGCCGAACTGAAGGCCATCACGAATGACCGAGACATTCTGAGGAGAGAGTTAAGTAAGATGCAGGGTCAGCTTGAAAGTTACCAGCAGCTTGGATGTTCCAGTGTCGAGAAATTAGCGTCGAATCACAGCTACGAGTGGTTGAAATCACAGTGTGATCAGGCTATGAGTGAGCTTCAGTCATTGAAGGAACTGCACAGTGATACAGTATGTATCTATGCCTTTATAGTAAAACTCCATTAGGTCCATTAGCATGCATTTTGCAGGACAATAGAAAAGTGTTCATGTTAACCAGTTAAATCATTTTTATTGTAATTAGTACCATAGGCGTTATAAAGTCTATATATATATATATAATTATATATATATATAATTTTATATATATATATATATGTACTTATATATATTATTGTATATATTATATGCATATATACGTGTGTGTGTGTGTGTCTGTTTCAATAGCCTTATGTACAGTGATGGGCAACTAACTAAAAACATTAGTTAAACTATAACTAAATTTAAACTAGAGATAAGTAGTTAAACTTTTAGTTGCAAACTAACTTTCTAAAATAGTTAACTAAACTAAAAAACATAGTTAAACTTTTTGCAACTAATTTTACAACTATTTCCCAGGTATCAGGTATGTGTTCATGAAAACAAAGACGATGCTCGCAACATGAACATATCAGTCAATGAACCATTGATATCATTAATTACTATCTATTTAATATTTAAGTCATAGTCTAGACTGCAGCATCAGAAGTTTGTCAAGTTTGTTTGGAAAAAAATGACCCAGAAAAGAATAGATTGAAAAGGGACTGTAATTGAGAATTCGGGACACCAACTAAAAAGTTTTAGTTAAACTATTTAGTTATTAACTAAAATTTTTCAGTTAAACTAGCATTTTAACTAAACTATTTATATTTAATTAAACTATAAAGATGACTAAAAAATTTAGTTAAACTTTTAGTTAGTAACTAATTAGTTAACTAGTTGCCCATCACTGCTTTTGTACAGTTGTGCACTTTATGTTGTAAGATATTATAATTGCTTTAAATATTTTACAAGTTGGTTTGGCAGTTGTGGTATGGACGTGTGTGGCCTGTATCTGTTTTGAGTTAAACCTTGGTTGTGCAAGATAGATCTGAACTCATATAGAACTTCTGATATACCAGTAGGCTCAGGCAAGTCTTTTTCATTTGGCTACTTTGGAAATCCAACTTCCAACTGAAAATGCCCACTTGGTTAATGACACTTCAGTTTACAATCATCACCAGCACCAGGAACAACTCATTGGCTTTTTATGTTCCAGCATTTCCACAGTAGTAGACTGACTATACAATACATTACTTGTATTGTGACTAGTATGGTTATCACTTGAAATGCCCTTTAACAAATCGTTTTGAGTTGACCATCAGTGTGTTTGTTATACCTGTGATGTATTTTCTAAGCTCAAGTATTGTTGTAATCCATTGTTTTTGACTTTTATATTCCTTCTAAATTCTTTATAGCAGGAAGACTAATTTATATTTTTCAATTACTGTGAATGTGTTCTTTCATGCATTTAAAGAAATTGATTTAAATAACTATTATATGTTGAGAGCAAGCATACAATATTTAGAGAATTTCAAATTGTGATATCACATATTTGGGACAGAAATATTGATATGTAAGGGCAGAGACAAGTAAGTAAGTAAGTTTGAGTGCAAAAATCGTATGTTTGAAATGATTAAACCAACTAGAAATGTCACAAGAATTTGTTTTAAATTCTTATTATATTGATTTTACAGTATTGTGAACAGATACATTTGTATTTGGTTGTTTTGTGTGCAAAGCTTAGAGGCCAGACATATTATTGCATAATTCCTATAGCAAGTAGTTATCTAGAACTAGGGCTGTACTGAATTCCGGCAATGGCAAAGTCAAATTCTAGCCATCTTCACAAATCCGGCTCTGGTCAAATTCTGGCTGGATTTTGGCCAGATTCCTACTGCCTAAACATGGGAATTTTCTTTGCAGTTTCACCTTAAGTACTAAGTGCAGTTATAAGTTTTAACATATAATTATCTTAAATAATGAGTAATGAATAATTTTTCTGATTAACCTCTTCCAGGACAGCGCCGTTTATAAACGGCGCGTGTCAATTGTTTGCCAACAGACAGTGCCGTTTATAAATGGCGCGCCACTTCAGCGTCTGTTCCGCAACAGGGTTCGCTGTATATAAACGTTCTAATGTAATAATGCGATATAGTTGTTATCCATTCGGTAGATGGTAGCTCTTTTTTTTAGCAATTGTGACCAGTGTAGGCTAGGAAAATAGGTTTTATTCAACAGAGGGTCGGATTGTGGCTTTGTAAAAGTGTCATTTCCAGGGTTCGAAAAATCCTAACTACCCCAAATGTGGTCCGATCTTCAAAATTTTAAAACTGTTCTGTTCCAATTACACCCCCTCTATAACTTTGCCGCTCACGAAAGGTTGGTCACCGCTGAAAACGTTTTGCTATTGAGCTTGGAAAAAAAATTTGGAGAGGGGACCGATTTTAGGTTGTAGAGTGGACCCTACCCCCCAAATTTTTTTTGCACAGATGGTTCGAAAGACCAATAAAAATGCTAAACAATGGTGCAAACCTCATTTCTTTAGCTTCTATATAGCCTGAGATGTACTAAATTTACAACGTTTATGTTCACAGTTCATATGAACGCTTTTCTCCAAAATTAATTAAACCGAATGGGGACGACTTTTAAAATTTAATTAAACCATTAAAGGGTTAAAATAAGTATAATAATAAATACAATAATTTATTAGTGGAGTTAATGCTCATTTGAACAGGCAATTTAGCTATGTACCACTACAATACCAGTCAAGTTTTGTAGTTCAACACCACTTATTTGTAAATCTGTCTCTGGCCTAAATTGAAATCCTAAGTTGAAATCCGGCACAGCCCTACCTAGAATCAGCTTTAGTTGTTTTATGGCCTCCTGTTGCAGTATGTATGCAGGCCCAACTGCTCTAATTCTTCTTAGCGAATGCTTTCCTTCCTAAGCCAGGCAATGACATGAGGCTGAGCCTGGTGTGAGCTTCTGAGTCCTTCAGGGAAGCTTGTTCAGGGTCACTCATCACCAATGTGTGACATTGTCTGTCTGCTACCACACTGCTCTAATAATGATAGTGCTTCCCTATATTAGGACTGAAATAGCTGATGTTGACACATCATTGGTATTGCTGTTTGTTGGTTTATACAGTTGAACAGGGCCAATACTAGACTTTATGCCGAATTTCATTGGCTCCCAACTTTTATAGAAATTTTTGTTTCCTTTACAGTTTTTGTGAAACTAGATGATTCTTACATGCTGACCATGAATATGTATTTGAAATTTCTGTATTGCATAAGTTTAAAAAAGGAACTGCAGTCACTCATTGGCATTGTAACATCTCCACTTTCCAGGCCTACACTACAATATTGTAGCATAAGCAACACAAAAGACAATTAGAAATGTTTTGCTACATATTTGTGTTTGCAGTTACTGTACAATGCTTTGCCTGTCATTGTTTAACCGTAGTAATGTAATGTGTAATGTAATGTAACAATGTATAGCACCTCTTCTGAAGAATCACTCAGAAGTGCTCTCACTGCAATTACCGCATAAGTGCAAATTGATAAAAGATTAGGTTTAAGTCGTTTCAAAAAGTCTTCCAGCATTGACTGACTCCACTTTCCCTGCTAGCATTTCTCCATGTTGTTTGCAATGTCTTGGCGAAACCTTCCCCACGTTGGCTACTGATGGCAAAGAGATCATCTGGTAAGGAAGAAATCTTCAGTGACATGTTGCAGTTCATTGCCTTTTATGCCTTGAGCAGACTTTCATCCTTGCAATCTGATCCCAGGTGGCAGTCTGTCTGATGCTTGATAAATATAAATCTCTAACAAGGTTGTTGAGCTCTGTCTGACAGATTAAACAAGGACAGTTGAATGTTCATGTCTCAATTCTTATGCATGCTGTCAAGCTTAGTTTCTGTGCTTTTAGAGTGAAGTTGCCACAAACACAACAAAACATGCCACAACTATTGTGCATAATTTCAGATATTATATGCAGGGCTAGTGTATTGTCTGTTTGTGCAGTGGTGCCAATGGTCTAGGGCTCCTTTAGTATCGAACTAGTGACCTTCGGGTCTCCAAGACAATGTTTTTACCACTGCTATTTTCATGCCCTATGGTCGTACTACTTGAAAACTATATATTTACGCTGCATTCTGTATATCTGTAGTGCGTTGTGCTCTGAGAGAAGATTTGTTTGCATAAACCATTGGAGGCTATTTGACAGCGGCTGAATCTGTTGATAAGATGTGTGCTGGGGTTGGAGCACAGAATTCATGGGAACATAAGCATCTATACCTATTGTACTTGTAGTGTTTTATTATACTTGTAGTGAAGAACAGTAGACACCACTTTGCAATTGATGACTCAATTGCCACATGGGCTTGTAGGTCATTGATATTTGAAGGCAGTTTATCTGTGGGTGGTAGAGAGATGGTTAAAACTTTGGATATGGTCTAGAAAAGAAAAGAAAAAAAAACCCTGCATTGAATCTCAGTTATCAAAGCAGAATGAGATTTCAGAAAATTGTAAAAGACTTTTGTAAGAAATTCAGAAATTTTTATGAATAGTTTTTTACATGAAGGATTATGACTGATTTAACATCTCAGTATTAATGCATTGTGTGATGTAGCCCATTTTACCAGACAACTATAGCCTACCTACTATACTACTCTTTGATTTGTTGATTTTTAAAAATTGTTAATTGGTGTCAAATTCATATATGTTTAAAAATCAGCAGGTGCAGTTTATATTTTACGTAGGCGTTTATACTCCTTCCACTCATAAATTATACAGGCAACAGTGTGTGATCTGTATTCTGTTGAGTTGGCAAGCCAGCTGTCCCAGTGAAAGTTGACTGTTTGGAAGGCTAAATAAATTGATTTTATTATAGTGTACTGTAATAGTTATATAGAATTTTGGAATAGCAGAAGAGTGAAAAGGTAATTTTTCTGTTCTTACGGGTTAGAAACAGGTGAAATGTGCTTAGTTATTTGCTGTCTAATTTTGTTTGTATTATATTTTTATGAACGTTTGTTTTGTTCTTTGTGTGCCTTTAAGGTGAAGAAATGTGACAGTGCAATGAATCGAGCTGATTTATACAAGCAGCAGTATGAAAAAGCAAAAGACACCAATGCAATGATGAGGTCCCAGTATGCAGAGGCTATGGCCGAAAGACAGCACCTGGAGGATGAGAGACAGGAGCTGCGACGGTTAAACGAGGTGGATCGCAGAGAGATCGATGAACTTAGGAAGCAACAGCACGGAGCAATCGGCCAAGGAACCTCGTTTGACGAATTCAGTGTTGTTTACGACAAGCTGGTGAACAGGTACGATGTTCTGAAGAAAGACTATGAGGCGCTGAGAAAACAGTATAACGACTCGGTGTCTGCCGTTGGAGCGGCTTCAGCTAAGGTTGAGGCAATCCAGGAAGAAAACCTCCGTTTGCGCAAACAGAATGGTACGCTATACGAAGACAAGAAATCTCTGCAGCACCATCTGTCGCACAACCTCCTCAATTTCGGCCTAGAAAAGAAGAGCATCGTCCACGAGCTGACAAAGACGCAGCAGGAGAAAGAGGCAGTCGAGCAGCGTCTGTCGCAGGTACTGGCAGAGAAGTTGAAGGAGATGAAGGACCTGAACCGGCTTAGAAACGAACGAAATGAAGCGTACAAGGAGTACAAGCTCGTCATGTCGGAGCGTGACACCGTCCACAAGGAAATGGAACAGCTGCAGGACGTTATCACTGAATTGAACGGCAAAGTGGCAACACTCGTTAGCGAAAAGTCGTCTGCTGTCAACGAAGTTGGTCGCCTGCGCCAGATGCTCAGAACCGACGCTTCAGAGGGGCGGAATCTGGAAATGGAGCAGGAGAAAATCCTCCGTGACTTTGATCAAATGCTGGAAAGAACCAGCTCAGACAGAGAGTCATTCAATCCGTATTCGTCAAACAATAAGGGAGAAGTCCTTGTACAGTTTCCAAGGGACAACTCCTGTAAGGAACTTGAAATATTACGGAAAGATCTTGAAAAAGCGCAGAATGAACTGATGGGTAAGCATTGAATTCAGGTTTTGATCTTGCAGTAACTTAATTGTGGAGTAATGATTTTTGAATCCATAATCAAGTTATGTGATTGATGTTTGTTGATTTAAGATCATTTAAAATTAAGAGGCTGAAAGCAGTGTTCATGCAGCCATGTTTAATTGCATATACCAGTCACATTTTCATTCTTATAATCCATACATGTCTAATACGGGTAAAAAATATGGCTTTAGGTAAGTTACATTAGTATATATTTTAGTAAAGAGTTGGTATTACATTATCTGTGTAAAGTGTTGTAGCTACATTCTTGTGACATTGATTGGCTAAGTTATAAATGAAGTCTTGTTCAGTGTAGAGTTATAACGATGGTAGTACCATAATATGCAGTAATTAATTACAGCGGGAACGTTTTGAGCGATTCTTCAGAAGAGGAGCCATACATATATTCTGTTGCATTACATTACATAATGCACTGTTCATAGATTCGAATTGATCTGTTTCAATAACATTTTCCCATTTCTCGCAGACTTTTGCAGAATTCGGTATTGGATGATGATAATGATTAGTGATGCCATTTGACATGTGATTGATGATGCAATTAGTGATGCACTTCTTGTATACTTAAACATTATTGAAATTGTCTATATATATATATACATATATATATATATATATATATATATATATATATATATATATATATATATATTTAATTTTTCATTATTTAGCAGTTATTATGTGATTGGCAAACGTAGAAATTGAGAGATGTTTGATGTGATAAATTTGCATTCTGGTGGATAACCTCATGATGCATTTCTCATTCTCAAGCACCGGTCCTGCATGTTGCTTATAGACTCAGTACATGAACTCTTGAGTAGCGAGTATGAATCGGCGTTCTTCAAAAACTGCTCTCTAGGCACTCTGGCAGAGCCTGATTCTCGTGCATTTGTCATAGAGGGAGATCTGCTGATGCGCAAAATTTTCAACATGCCCGCTGACCATATTTACAGGCAGATGATAGCGGATCATTCACGGTCAAAACGCAATTTGGAACGCACAGCAAAGTGCAAAACTGATGTTGACGCAGGTGCTCTGCCTTAAAAAGCAGGCTGCACTAGCGGGTTGCAGACAGAAGCATCTGCTGCAAAAGTAAACTTGGCTGTAAGTCTTGTTCTATAAATAAAAAATCCTATGGGTTCTAAATTTACTTAATAAATTGGATGCCACAGAAAGGCTGCAGCGAGTTGTGGGATTATTCACTCTGGCCTGCATAAATTGGAAAATGTGGTGCGGAAAACTGGTCACTATCCGTAACACACACATGCTCATTTGCTTTTTGGTTGAGTTTTCTCGCTTTTGTTGTCAAGCTCTTTTAACATTAATTATAGACGCTCTCCATGATCTTGAAGAAGCGAAGCAGCAGCGAGACTGGGCTTTTGGAGAGCGGGATAAAATCGTGAAAGAGCGTGAGAGCATTCGGACGCTTTGCGACAAGGTGCGCCACGAGCGTGACAGTGCAGTGAGCGAGTTAATAGACGCTCTTCGCGATTCAGATGAGTTGAAACGACAGAAGACTGATGTCATGAAGGAGCTTAAGGAACTCAAGCAAGTTGTTTTTCACTGTATCTGTTTTGCTAGTAAATGGTCTTTGAGTTAAACAGTTTTTCTATTACCACATGTTAATGCCATAAGCATGGAATGTCAACTCACATCAGTTAACAAAGGTAAGCTGCTTGCTACTGAGTGGCTGGGACCAGACTCAAGCCTATGAACCTACAATTACAGAGAATGAACTATAACTAATGTTAATTCATTCATGCGTTTGAATGTCTGCTGTGTTATATGCTGGCAGAACAAGGACCAAAGCTAAAGTGCAGCTATTCATGTATGCATCATATGCTACTGGCTGTGATTTTACATAACTGAGATTCTGCTCAAACAGAAGGCATAAACTTTTCAAACTTTTACCACAGTACAGTGACCATTCCCCAAGATACAACATATTACTCTAACACAGCAATCATCTATTATTGAATGCACTTTGCTTTATTTAAGTCACTTTTCTTTAATTAATTCACTTCTGATGACATCAAGTGTAATTTCATGTAATATGTAATCAGTTGCAATATGTAAGTCGCATATTATTTTTGCGTAACGTGCCTGCTGATGCAAGATACCATGATATTTGTTTTTTAACAAATTATTTGAAGCAGTCACAGAATTTCAAAATATTGTGCAAATTTCTGGGGATGTAAACATAAATTTAAAATTGAATGTTGTGAATAATAAGATCACAGTAACATTTAGATTTTTATCACATTGTCTAAGACTCAGACAATCAAACCAATCAATCAGCAAAATAAGAATTTATTAAGCCAGAATCATTATACTTTACCTGTGATGTCAAGCACAAGGCTGGGAAGCTTAAAATTTGGTAAAGGTGAAGGCAAAGCTTATCCCATACCCAAATCCGAGATCAGCGTACAATGCTGATCTCTGGTTTAAACGACCAGTGATGCTCGTGGTTTGCGCCATTAATCTATGTGTAAATTGCTTTTGCTTTCTCTAGATCAGCGTTGTGCTGGTACTCGTTCATCTGTATGCCTAGGTGTTGAATGGCTAGGTTGGCTGCTGACACCACAAATCTATCTCAGGACTGTCACCCATCCAAGACCATGCCGCACTCAACCTTGCTTAGCTTCGGTATTCAAATGAGAGCTGGTCAAACGGTGCCAAAAGCCAACATGTATGGAAAATTTAATGGGGGGGGGGTGATTTGATGCCGTGTAATGGGACAACATCAGCAGTCTTGCTTGGTTAGATGATTATGTGTTTTTTGCGTCAGTAATGTTATGTGGTATATGCTGTTTTGCTGGTCTGATCAAAAGCCATTTGTCACTTTCAGAGAGAAGTACGAAGCACTGGCAGAGAAGGAGGCACAGAGCAATCGTCTGAGTGCAAAAATTGAATGCAGCCACAGCCGAGATTCTGCCATCGATGCCGACCTTCAAGAGTGGGAAACAGAAACTCTTGAGCTTGACATTGTAAGGTTTTTAAAAATGGTGTTCTATGGTTTACATGCTATTGGTTTGTTGCATGTTTGGTCGCCAATGCTTATAGAAGAGAGGTCTGAAGTTAATGCTAATGAATTTATTGCAATAGATGTATGCTTTTGACCTTTGGTTCAGCGTTATGAAAATGTTGGCTTTAGAGTAAATTAGCTCCGAGCCATTTTGTGGGCTTATGGTATTGTCTAAATTGATAGCAATGATTTGTGAAGTTTGAGGAAGTTACTGATATAGAGTAAAGAGGACAGTAGAGAAACCTCAATAACAGTAGAGTTTGTAATAAATGTCATTGCTATTGTTGCTGTTTGTGAATGAACAGGGAAAGATACATTCATCTGATCTTGGATTTGATCTTGTGGGTGGCGCCAGTGATCCCCAGTTTCCTAATGATCCGTCTGTTTTTGTTCGAAGCATTCAACCTAGCAGTGCAGCTTATGGAAAGCTCAAGTAAGGATTTGTTCTTAACATGGCTAGATATACTGCTGGTATTGTTATTTTCAGTCACCTATTCAATGCTTCTCTGATGATATTTTCCAGTGCTTTTAAATTGAATCTACTGATTGTTTCATGTGTGCTATTTTATCATATATATATTTCCATTAATAAAGCAGGATTCCTTTCAAAGATTCTACAATCTTTCTTTTGATTTATTATTTGATATGATGCAGATGAAGTGTATGGAAAATACAGTATATGATATTTGAATGAAATTTAATTTTCTGATTTTGACTTGAATGAAGTGTTTTTAGTTGGCAAATGGAAGAAACTGCTGCTGTGACCTATATTAACTCATATTCTATTTATTTTTATATTTGACTGATTTATTTGTTTTCTCAAATTATGAAATTCTGTATCACTCATTAGGGTCAGTGACCAGCTGCTTCGAGTTAATGACATCGATGTCAGTTGTGCAGACAAGGCATTTATCTGTCAAGTCCTGCGCAACAGTCCTGATCCAGTACATGTTGTAAGACACCTATTTAGAATTTAAGATACGAGTGCGCGCACACACACACACACACACACACACACACACATATATATATATATATATATATATATATATGATTCATCTTTATTTAGAAATAATGTAAATACTTGTACAGAAGTTGACTTTAGTGCAGGCTTTTGCACCATCAAATTTAAGTTTAAAGGAAGAATGCTTATCGAATATTTGAGAACCTTTTATGACGTTGATGCTAAGATTTCCGTTTGTCATTTGGTATATTTTATTTGGTTTGTTGGTTAATACGTTACCACGTTGATTCATTAACATGTATTTATGATTTTAACTTTGTTTTTAGGTTGTGAGAAGGAGAAGACTGACCAGTTCACGGGCTGTATTTCCTATTCATTTATATCGATCTGGAGATAGAGGTAGGCTTTAAACTCTCACTTTGATTGTTGATTCAATGATTAATATCAATATTATGGCAGAATTGACCTATATTCCTGCTCCTACTTCTCTCCATGGGCATTATCGCACATCGGTGTCAATTGCATGAATAATGTCTTGTGATGTCTTGCCACTCCTTCCTATCCATTGCTTTCCCTTTTAGTGTGTATGTGTGTAGATTGTCTTTGCACTATTTTTTAATCTCATCTGCCCACAACCACCAAAAGTGACCATCGCTGGAAAGAAGTTGAGGTGGTCAAGGCATTTACCAGGAACTCTCGAATGGACAACACTGAAAGTAGCGTCCTTTGCACACGAAAATCCGCATATATTCAGCCTACATCCTGCCAGTTCTGCTCCACAGCACAGAAACCAGGTCACTTACAGCAATGCTGGAACGGAGGTTTGATGCCTGTCACGCGTGTATGGTGCCTGAGAAGAATACTTAGAATTTCATACACTCCACATATGACACATGAGGAAGTGTTTTGAGGCACTGGAGAGGGACCTATCTCAATGATTATCAGGTAAAGATGGTTCCAGCTCTTTGGACATATTGCAAGATCCATGCACAACATGGACCACAACAGAGCACTATGAGCAGCCGTAGAGGATCCACCAAAAACATGGAAGAGACCAGTCCGGCGACCAAGAACTACGTGGATGAGAACAATTAAGGCTGATCTCACACCTCACAACCTTGGACTAAATGCAGTGTGGTAATTGGTGCAAAATAGAAAACATTGGAGACAGTTCATGGAAAAGGCCATGCTCCGAACTGGGGCCTGCCAATGATGATGATGATCTGCCCATAACTTTGGTGGTCTGCCTTTCTTTGTCGTTCCTTCCATTTCACCGAACAATATCCCTTTTATTAGTTTATCATCGTTCATTCTGCAGATATTCCCAGACAGCTGTGGTTTCCATTGAATGGTTTGCTTGACTACATTTTCTGACTACATTTTCCTTATTTCAAGACGATGTCTAACTTCCTCATTGCTAACTTTTTGTTGCCAGTTATGGGAGATATTCTGGTGGCGAGTGTAAGGGTTAATTCAATGTCCAACCTCACCTCATCCTCTTTTGTCCAGAAGCAACTAGCAGACAGACTAATTAAAATGCTATGAAGCCATAGACCCTAAATAAATACAATACTTTTAGATATACCGGTAAATACCTTTACATGTACAAGATTTGAAAAGGAGCAAATAAATGACTTTAGTTTGTCTCACTGTCCACAAGATGTGTGGCTTCAAGCAGCAAAGTTGGCTGCTGGCTGTTTTATGTGGAGTAAAATTGCAGCAAGATGCCAAAAAAGATAAAGATATTCATCGATTTGCTCCATTGAAGCTTGAGAAATCACAGATTCTGGGATTTTGCCTTTGGTTCTGTGCCACATGTTCTGAGCACCTTCTTAATCTTAGTCTTTTGTCAAGCATTCTAAATTCTATTCATTTTTATTTTGAAGCTGATGAGATGTCTCTAATTTCTAATTTGTCAGGCCCTCAATGATATGGGCGACTGAGGACATTATAAATGTTTCACAAACTTTCTTTAGAAATTTTAGGGGCCCGTTACTGTTCTGCCCAGTGGCCTGGAATTTCCCTCTACAGGTCTGATTTAAGATGGGTTTTATTTATTAACAATGAGGTTGTTATATTTCAAGATATTGGAATTAGCCTCGAGCAGGGATTCTACGTTAATCGCTTGATGTCAGGATCGTTGGCCGCTAAGGAAGGCAGTTTGGCAATTGGTGATCGAATTCTTAGTGTAAGGGTTTTATTATTTGTTAGTTTCCACAGCAGTTGTTGTCATGACAAGTGCCTTTAGTTTGAATTCTGCATTCTGATTAATTAATTTCTTTATTCAGTGTAACTGAATGTTCAGTGTTGTCTTCAGTTTTGATTAGGATAGTACCGAGGATAACACAGTTCTTTATAAGGAATGTTAATTGTGATATATAGTCTGAAGCCTGTTTTATATAGAATGCACATGAAAAGTGACATTTTCAGCCCAAGCACTCATTTTTGTTAAAAAGTTCTTCTGGAATAGAATCTCTTTGGCCAATCAAAACACCTTTATTTGGCCTATGCACCATTTGCATACTCCTGATTTGGTTATAATTGAATTTACTGATTAACTGGTTTTGTGTAATTATTGGCAATTTCTGTCATTCAGTTAGTTACTAAGTTGTTATATTTGTTTTTAAGTTCTAATTTATGGTGACTGTTATAGATAAATGGCTTTTCTCTGGAAAATTGTTCTGCATCGGAAGCGATGCAGGTTCTATCTGAAGCAGGTGACCATATCGTTCTCAATGTCCTTCGTTACTGTCAAACCCCCTCATCCAGCCTTGTTTCATCTGCTTCTATGTTCAGCGGTACAAATTTTGAAACCTTCTTGGAAGGCAGTGGTTTCCGCTCACCCCTTGACTCATCGTGGAAATCGCCACCTAATGAACTAAATTCGTGTATGGATGGAAAAACCGCTGCTCTCAGATCTAGTAGTTCTCAGACGGACGGATTGAGTGGTCGGGATTATGTTGATTCTCGAATTGGTGGATTTGAGAGAGGACCGAGCAATTCATCGGTGAAGAAAGGTGGTTACGAAGGAATGGATGAACATATGCATGACAAGAACATCTTTGATAAAGCTATGAATGTAATAGCAAGACCATTTCGAAGCAGTCGTGCCATGAGGGACATGCGCTCCAAAAGTACGCATCCTTTTGTCAATGCTTCTACCATTGAGGCTTGGAGACGACAGGAGGAGTGTAATTCAGAGAGCAGTCCTTCGCCACAGAAACTTGTTGATATGCCCCCTTCTCCGTCGTCAGCCACGAAGCTGAAAAGGAAGAGTCATGGCACTTGGCCTAAATGTCGTATGCATTTTGACTACGCTGAACCTTCAGAATCAGTGTCACATTCTGGTACCGAAAGGCCGTGTTTGTCACAGGTTGTTAGAAATGGAGCCAATGTCTTGCCATCCAGTTCTGCAGAGCACAAAATCCCGCCACTGCCGCCGACTCGCAGTGATTCAATAAAGCGGAGTGCGTCCGTTAAGCACAGTCCACAGAGTTCAGACTCCACCGTGAAGTACTCTTCAATAAAGGGATCAATCGCTGGTACCATGCAACGTCTTGACAGATCAGCAAGTGATGCATTCCATAGCAGTGATGCAGGTCAAGCATTCATGGTTGACTCTCGACCATCGGTCATAATGACCAGTGAATCACAGGAAATTGCATATCACGAGTCAACACCTGCTGACCACAGGGCTGTTTCACCTAGTTCCATATCATCCTACAATCCAGTGAAAGACCACAAGGCCATCAGATATGTGTCTCAGAACCCTGGTTCAAGAACTGGTAATTCTGAATATAGATCTGACAGAAGATCGCAGGATTTTGGTCAACATTTGAGTGACTTGCGGGCCGCTGACCACCTTTCTCAAGCACAGAAACCCACATTGCTGAATGTCCATCCCATGTACTCGACTCGTCCAAGCAGACATCAAGCGGAGGGCTTGTTGTGGACGTCTGATTTCAATCCTGACATGAATCTGAGTTCTGCTAAGCCAAGTGTCGGTGATGCTCATCAAAGATTGATGCCTGGGAATGTTCCGTGGTCTTCCAAGAAGTCGCTCGAACCATCTTTGCCGATTATGTCGGCCAGCCCCGGCATTGATCAGACAGCATCATATTTATCACATGGGTAGGCGTAACTTCTGTGTAATCGGGTGTTAGAGCTGTGTAGTAACTTTTGGAACCACATTTACCTTTAGCTTGATGGTTTTTGAAAATGAAACAGCAGAGCCTTGTTATAATGATTCTGCTTAGAGCAAAAACTTGTTATGTTGACTCATCAGTGATAGTACCAATGTTTTTATGCTGTAAATTAAAAGGATACAATGATATCAGATTGAAAAAATTCCCTTATAAATTGATTTCTTCTGGTTCCAAGTATTCTTCTAAACCTATTTGCAACAGCTGTTTATTGCTAGAGGACAATAAGGAGCATCAGAAGCCAAGCGTGTCTGAAAACAGGCAAAGGACAGTAACATGGAATGAAGCAATTGTTGCTTTGAATATGATGCAAAGCTATATAAATGGTCAATTAGACAGTAAATCTGTACAGTTAGACTTGTCAGCTGTTGAATCTTACAGTATTTTTATATGTGGGTTACTTTTATAAAAAAATTAACATGTGAATTGCTTTTATAACAATAGACATTAATTAACAATGCATGAGTATAGATGTGCTTTAGTATACTGAAAAGTAGAAATGCAATAGCAATTTCTTGGTATCCAACAGATTTTGTGGAATATACTGAATACTCAAAAATGTGAAAGTTGTATTAAGGAGTTTTATTAAGGAGGTTTCACTGTAGAGAGGTTTCACTGTAGATTAGCTTCTTCTTGTTTATTGCATGCAAGTTTATTCTGAAGTTTTCTTTTAATTTTGCATTTAAATGGATTTTGACATTTATGCTTATTTTCACGATCTTTAGTTTTTTCGTTTGTTCTTCACTTATTTAAACATTGTTTAGTCCAGGATAATTTTGTAATATGGTTCAACATCTGTTTCGTAACTTGTACTTTGTTCAGCACAATTCACCCGTTGAAGACATTTCAGTCCGTTGTTGATTCCTTATCAACCCCTTATCCAGGTGGTCCGTGTTTGATACGTAATTCTCCTGTCTCGCCTGTTTCTTTGATGCCACTTGGTAGGACTATTGGTCCAAGCATCCCAGAAACTCCTGACCTCGAGCTGTCATCTTCCAGCAACAAGGACGACAGCCAGGCCTCATCGAGCCCACTGCCGATGGTAAGTTCAGATCCTGATTCTGGACATAACATGACAGTTATCGATTGGATCTATAGTTTTCTGTAAACTATGGTGTGAACTCAATTTGGTTGCTTTGTGGCAGCTTTAATAAGCAAATTTCTTTAAAATATATTTCAACGACTCTGGGGGGGGGACACCCTCTATTTCTACCAACTCCCCTCCTAAATCTGGTTCCCCTAGAGCGGCTCCTTCCTCCCTCCCCTGACCCGATGTCGTTCGTCCGCTGGATTCCTTAGTTGATGATAACCGAGAGATAATGGATAAGACTGTCTTGGTTTTAACATGTGATTATTATTAACATTATAAGGCTTCCAATAAACATATAACAATCGTCAAGGTTGTCTAAATACGAACCAATCGAATTTATTCTACGACCACTACGCAATACAGAATTAGCATTAAACTTCTTACCATCACCACTCGCTCCTGTTCCGTCCTTGGATCTCCCTCCTTCCGATCCGTCCTTTCTTCTTTAGCATCCAGGTCTTTCCCGCTGACCGCGTCTTCTCGCGTCTCTGGCAGACCTACCTCGGCCGCAACGCCAACCAACCAACCAAGCCCCCTTCTACCCGCGCTTCCCTCTTTTATAAGCTCCGCTCTGGCACGCTGCCATCTCCTTCGGCCTCTCCATTCTCTACCAGCGCCGGCCTTTCCTCTCCGTCTTATTCTCCATCTCCTTCTCCCCTACCCGTTCAAATATTTTCAGTTTGAATTAGTTAGATGTTGATATTTTCTTTCTAGCTTTTGTGCATAGCATATTACTTGAGTTAAAATGTCTAGAATGTTATGCTTTGCAGGTTTCAAGCTTGTATCATCAATTTCATCCTCCTGCATCATCGGTGAAACTGCCATCACAGTCAAATGATTTGTCTGGAGAACTGTTCTCGTTGTTTGCGCAGCGTCATGGAAATCAGTTTCACGAGCGCATTAGAATTCCGTCTAGTCCTAGTATTATATCAAGCAGGTCATCTGCTGGTGGCATATCAAGTCCAAGTTCTTACGATGCGAGTGAGTGCCAATAGACATTGGGTTTGGATACTATTGCATAGCAGTGTTTAGCAGTGTTGCTCTGTGATAAATTGCAAGTTATATCTGAAATAAATAGAATAAGTCTTGAATAAAAATTCTACAAAGTTTAAATCGTGAAGAGTAATTAGGCCATGACATTTTGCTGATTATAATAATATATCTCTTCACTTTGTCAAGACGATTGTGAAAATTTATAATTGGTTGTAATTATTAAATAAAATTATCAGTTTGATATGATTAAAAGCAAGATGAGCATGGTATACAGCCTATTTAATTTGAGCATTCTTTGTATATTTTAGTAACAGACTATTTGTCTTCTGTTGCACCGTACACTCTTCCACACCGCACCCGACGGCATCCGCCAGTAGCTGCAAGTAATTCTCTTCCGAAGATGGTTCAAAATGAGAAATTATCAAGAGCAAGGTCTCTTGCAGATTTTTTCTGAATTTCATTTGCTTTATATTTCTTTTCCAGCAGCTGGTCAGGTCAGGTCTTCATCCTCCAGCGGTGTCCAGCTATTGACATTGCCATGACATCTTTCCAAAGTTCTCTGTCCTTTGCTATTTCTTCCAAAGTCATTCGGTGTCTTCCGTCAATTTTTCCATTGAGATTCAGCCTTGCCATGTGCAGATCCTCTTCCAGTCCGTCCACACATCGTCTTTTAGGTCTTCCTTTAGATCCTCTTCCCTCTGGTGTGTATTTGAAAATTTGTTTTGGGTTTCTTATTTCTTCCATTCTTATGTATATGTCCGGTCCATTTCATTCTTCTCTTTCTGATAACTTCAATGGTGCTCGGTTGCAGTGTTCTCTCTCTAACTTCTTCATATGTTATAATGTTCTTTGTATCCAATCCTTAGTATTCTTCTAAGCCGTTTATTTTTATCTTCAGTTGCTTGTTTTTCTCCAGTTCTTTTTTTATGGTCCAAAATTCATATCCATATATTAGTATTGGTATTACGCAAGTGTTGAGAATTCTTAGTTTTGTTTTCATCCCAATGTCATGACTTTTGAAAATTTTGGTATGTAGGCTGTTGAAGGTTGATCCTGCCATTGCTATTCTTCGTTTAATCTCCAAGTCCAAGCCTCCTTTTGCTTCCAGTTCACTTCACAAGTAAACCAAAGTCTTCACTATTTCAATTTCCAGCAGCAGCAACATAATAATTTCTTAGACACACACACACTTATTGCTGTTTAGAATTTACAGTGGACATTATGTTTCAAAGCTATTCCAAGAAAGGCTAAGCGCCTAAGAATAGGCAGCTACTGATGTACTACTTTTCAAAACGCTATATAAATCCACAAGATTTTACTTTACTTACCGGTACTTACTTCATTCTGGATTTTCATCCATGCCAGCATGCCTTCCTGTTATTGACCTATCTATAGTTTTTTATCTTGAACTTAACACCTATTTAATTTTTGTGGCTTCATATCTCTATATATTGCTTTCATCTGTGTTATACATGGTAATCTCTTGAGTTGTTTTCTCATTTGTTTAGTGGCCCACTACCTTTGACGCTGTCATCAAGTCAGCAGTTTGTTAATCAATAATTCATAAAGGTTTTTAACAATTAAGGCAATTTTATGTCTTGATCTTTGTCATTCAGTTCTTCACATAACATCACTGAAAGTTGTGTTGCTGTATAAAGCAAATAAATAGAGGATGGAGACCTGAACTGCAGTTGATAAGAATATAAGCATATCTGAAGTTGTGTGACTGTGTGCAATTTGAGTTAAATTGAGTTTGGTGCTATGATTTCAACTTTGAAAATCATTTCCAGAGATTCAGAAGCATCTGTAATATTTCTTTGTCAACAGAAGATAACTATTGATTCAGTAGTTAAAAGTCTTTAAAAGATTTGATAATTTATTATTACTGAACCCCACCATTTTGGTTAGGACAGTATTTGTGTAATTGATATTTTCAGTGTTTTTGATGTAGTACTACTTTTGACTGATTGGAGTTGTTTAATTTGAAAGCCACTATTTAATCCATCACTTCATCTTCTCCAGCTAACTGGATCACTGATCTTTGTTGTTTTTGTGAAATTTTGAATGAACAGGCCTCGTTTGGGAGACACGAGAAACATCACTGTTGAAATTAACAACGAGCCACTTGGCATTCGCATTGACTCCAGCAGAGATGGTGGAATATTTGTGTCGTATGTGGGTGTAGATAGCGCCGCAACAAGGGCAGGCATCGAGATCGGAGACCAGTTGCTAGAGGTGAAACATTGTCTGTTGAATAACTTATGTATATTGCTTTTGCTTTGGAACAAAATGTACACCATATATTCTTGTGCATAAATGGAAAATTTTGTACTTGAAATGTATGTATATGAAAGCTGTGAAAGAGGAATGCAGCCTGCCTGTGGGCTCTCTCATTTTCTCCTGAAATTTTATTTATAGCCTTTCATCGCTTCCATTTAGCTCTCTTTGGTGGAGCTGTTCATTGATTAATCAGGGGCTACAGTCCCACCAGCCTCCACTAATCCATCTCATTGATTCACACTCGCAATCAAGCAGAAGCTGTCAACTTCGGTACTTATGTGTTTGCCTTCATGTGTGCATTGTATGTGTGTGTAAAGATGTTGTGAACACATAACATTCACACAGTTACAGTTTGCCATCTTGCACCTTAAACACTGGTAGGAGATGTTTTCACTGGCCAACTGAAATGCCTTTGCAGACCAAATTTGCATATCACTGATATATATATAATCATATATATATATATATATATATATATATATATATATATATATATATATATATTTTATATATATATATATAATATATATTCTAATCTCAAGATATGGTATATTAAAATTAAGTCTTGATTCTCGTAAAAGTCTAGTATCAGTTGTGCCGTCTTTGAAAAGTAAAAATTAGTATGTTTTCTATTATTGTTGCTCTGTGTATTACTTAACTTCTTTCACATATGTATATAAGTGTGTGTGTATGTATGTATGTGTGTGTGTGTGTATATATATATATATATATATATATATATATATATATATACATTGAGCCTATATACCTTGAAAGACTTGCTTCCAGCAACTGGATATCTGGATGTCCAATTCATTTGTATAGGTGTGTGGCATCAACATGAGGAATGCAACTAAGCCGAACGCTACAAGGATCCTGCGGCAGTGTATTGGTACAATTGAGATGCTGGTTCAATACAATCCAGACAGTAAGTGTACTCTTTGTTTTTTATAGGTTATCTATATTGACAGCATTAAACAGATGTTAGGATATTACTTAGAAACAGTGTACTTTTTAAATTATTAAAACACAATATTGACAGTAAACATTTGCCTAGGGTGTTGTGTGAACAGATTTTATGAGCACCCAGCTATCCTCTAAACTCTCATATGCTAGAAACCACTTTCGAATATGTGTGTGCAACTGTGCATACATTCATGTGCATATGTGTATTGTTTGATTTTCATTATTAATTAATTATTGATCATGTAAAATTATTTAAGAAAAATGTATGCATGGGTGCTGTACATTGTCCTTCTTCGGCTGTAGGTAAGGTTATATAATTTATATGAATATGCTTGGCTTGAATACTTTTCAGTGTTCAGATCGATTTTAGAGTTAGAAATAGAGTGAGAAATAGAGAATAGAATAGAGAATTAGTTTGCCAGGTTATTGTTAATTATTGGAAGAAGTAGTGAGCAGATATCCTATAACATAATCTTTTTTGTAGGCATCAAATGCTTGGTTTTAGTGTGTGTGTGTGTGTGTGTGTGTGTGTGTGTGTGTGTGTGTGTGTGTGTGTGTGTGTGTGTGTGTGTGTGTGTGTGTGTGTGTGTGTGTGTGTGTGTGTGTGTGTACACCACACTCACATAGTGGTCAAAATCATTTCAATATAGATGCATTCATTGAGGCATGTTGTTGAAATATTTTGGAAGTAACGCTTTTGTTTCATTTCTAGAATATCGAGAGCAAAACTTTACAGATTCAGACGATCCATCAGAAGACGACAGTATTAACAGCAAAGCCTCTCGTGACAACTTCAGTCGTGGGTCAGGAAGCAGCCGGGCAAGAGCCAGCAATGCCACCATCACTCCAGAAACGTTTATGACCCATGCGACCTTCAGCCACAGGTCACTTGGCAATACCACAAACTATACAACAGTTTATTCTTTTCCTTGTGTATGATGACCCTTTGGATAAAATGGCCCTGGCCGTCTGAACTCCACCTTTTGGCTGTAGCTGTTTCATATTTAGACTAGGTACCTATGCCAGTGTTACTGTGGTACTCCTTTCGAAGGTGCTATATAAATTAGTAAGATTTTGCCTACTTGCTTAGGTTGAGATCAGGTCTTAATTATATAAGATGCAAAAGTGATTTGGTTCCATATTACAGTTGTGTGCATTTGCAGTTGGTTTGTTGACATGCTATCAGTTAGCAAAACAGCAAGTTTAATCGCTATTCGACAGATTAACTGTCAGTCGGAGCTTATTCAGCAATAGCTTGCAAAATATTAAGGAAAGGCTTATGTGTCAAAATATTTGTAGAATCTTGTTAATTTGTTATTTTGACAACAATTAAATGGCATTGATTACTTCAATCTTACCGACTTCTTTGTTGACTGGTGGCTCTCTCAACAAGTTGAGTTCAATTTCTGCAATTCCAGTGCTGCTTGCAAATGAATCTTTTGTTTGTCTTATTGCAAAGTCGTCAGAATTTTATTATTGCTTTTCTTGCAGTATGCTAGTAACCCTTTTAGATTTTATGCTTTTCTAATGTCAAACTATTGTATTTTGTTGTTATTTATAGTTCGGTAAATGCTGATGAATCATCATCGTCATCAGAGTCGCATATTATTATGAGAAAGAAACTCCGTCCTCACGATTCTCTTGGCATTGAATTGGTCGGCGGCAATGTTATCGGTATCTTTATAAAACATGTCCTGCCGGGCAGCCTCATGGGTGGTCCAAAGGGCCTCCGAATTGGAGATCAAATTCTCGAGGTAGTGCACTGCTCTTGAATATGGAAAACTTTTACAAGACTTTCTGTTGAATGAGTTTAACTGTTCAATATGAAATGGCATTTATTGTGTACTGTAGAAAATCATCATACATCAAAGTTATATGAAAGGATTTTTAAGAAAGGTGTTGTCTTAGAGATTCTGAAATACTAATCAACAGGAATTCATTCTTTAGCAGTGTATTTAATCTATTATGGTGCTTGTATTTATTGCTACGGTTTGAATAGATACTGATTTACTCTATTTAGCTGAAAATTTTAGAATTTCTGTAATTCTTTCTTTGGTTTGATAGTTCAACAGCAGAGACTTTCATAGTCTAACTCTTGAGCAGGCTATTTTGGAAATTGGCAAACCATGTGATCAGGTCAAATGTCGGGTGCAGTATAACTTTCCATGTGAGTAGAAGTTCGACATTGCCTCAAATCTAATGCTGAGATTTTTTGAAATAGAAAAACTTTTTCCTTCCTTAGATACATGTGTTGCATTGACATACTCTTTCTTTTAAACATTGACAATATTTGGTATTAATATTAGCATGATATAGCTGTAGATTTTGCCTTATTTGTGTTTCTCCTTCATTATGTCAGAATATTTTTTATGTACTTTAAGTAATTTTTAGTAGTTCGTTTAATAATATTTTTATTTTTCTCATCATTTGATAGGGCATTTAATAAATGCCTTTCATTTTGTTAGCTGTTTTTCTTAAGAAATGTTAGTTTCCAAATGAGTTTTGTAAATGTATTTTATCAATCTGTGCTTCAGTATTCTTGAGAACAGAAAGTCAGTCGGGAGATGGTTTCTATGTGCGGACTCTGTACAACCGTCAGGCCACTTCCAACAATGAGCTGAGCTTTAAGAGAGGTGATATCCTGTTTATTGAAAACACCGTTCTCAATGGTCGGATTGGTACCTGGTGGGCGTATCTGGTCAACGAGAATGGTGACAAACTGAAGTGTGGCACGATTCCATCCAAATCAAAGTCAGTTTTGTTTAATTCTATGTTTTACTTCAGTATAATCAGTTTTTCGTAGAATTATGTTAATCTTCATATGTTGTTAAATCAGATTTTAATCTTATTTGTAGAAATTATTTCATTTGAGCTGTCTTTGTTTCCAGATGCTGGTCACCTCTGGGGTGACGATTGATCTGTTGAATAAGATCAGAAATATTTTGTTGCCGTACTTTGCCAGTTATTTGTATTGCATCTATCACTGGCATATGATGCACTCGTCTTACACAGGATGATGCATTTATTTTTTCCTATTTATGCTGAATGTATGCTGTAATTTAAGATATTTTGTGTGAAGGTTGGAGGAGGAGGAGGAATTGTCCCACAAAAGGAGTCTCGTTGATGTCTCTTCTTGTCAGGCAACAGGTACGGTTAGACGCAGCTTCTTCCAGCGTCACAGACATCACACTGGTTCAAAAGAAAGTCACGACCTGAACTTGTTATCAGACGCATCTCTGAACAGCGATTCCATTCGCCATCTTGATGGTTTGTTTTGCACATTTCAATATTTTCATTTATCATCTTTATATATACACTCCTCTCACTATGCTTTTTTCATCTGTGCACCACACTATAGTTACTGTTGCCAAATGTATACCATGTAAATGAATAATTACATTGTGCTATGTTTCGTGACATACAGTTGCTAAAAATAAAACATGTTGCGAACAACCTGTGCTCCACTGCTCCTATGTGGTGGGGGTTCTATCAGCTGCATTTCTGCTGATTTTCATCAAGATTGGTCAAAACTTGACATAGTTATAGCCAAAATAAAAAGTATGCTGGGTTTATTGTCTCCCAATGTGTGTGTGTGCACGCATGATGTATATATATATATATATATATATATATATATATATATATATATATATTTGTTGTTTTTTGATCTAGTAACACATTTTGTTGAGTGTTGTGGTTTTGAAAAGAGAGATTTTAATATACATGCAGTGTGATAATAGTGATGCAACTGTTGGTAAATGAGGTTTTTTGGTGAAGAAAATTGTATTGCATTGAATCTGTCTTGATTTAAATATATCTTGATTGCCATTATTTATGAGAATGCAGTAATTTAAGCTTTGTGCTTTTTCAGACTTGCCACCGCCAACACTTGAAAGAATTCAAAAATTTGACAGTATGTGTACCTGACTGTGCTTGATAGATAGAAGTTTGAATCAATTAATTATTTTAGTCATGTTAAACATGAGATTGTTTTAACTTCCTTAGCAATAACTCCAATGTAACTTGGAGTTTGTTTTAAAATTAAATAGAAGGCATTAATTCCTAAAATTACTCTGTCAAGAAGCTATATATATATATATATATATATATATATATATATATATATATATATATATATATATATATATATATAATATTAAAATCCTTATTCTGTATGTCTGTTACCTTCAAGCGTTCTGATTGGTTGACTATTGGTAGACGGTTTAGTCCTTACGTCGCGATGCGTTGGTGGGCGATGTTCGAAGACGACATTGCTATTGGTAACAATTGTTCGTAGTTTAGCACGGTTTAGTCGAGTCATTGCAGCGTCAGAGGGGTGGGCGTGCGACGACGTTGCTATTGGTAACAATTGTTCGTAGCTTGAGGAAGTTGCGCAATTTTAACGTACTACACAAAAAAATACGTATACAGCGTCACAAATGGTCACAGTTGCATGATTTTAACGTACATAGGCCTAATTATTACGTGGCGCAGAGCTTGGCTAGGTGGCGTATGTACAGTACATCATTGAAATGTTGTTCAGCATGAATTCAATGATTGGGTATTAGGTATAGGTATTGGATTAGTATTATCCTGCACTATATAAAAGCACTATATGAATGATGTCAACAGGATACTAGCGGCAGGTGTCGTTTTGTTACTTTCCGATATTTTTTGAATTGAAAAAGGTATGTCTGTATGTTTGATATGTTGCATTTTGATGAAATTAACTGAATTTTGATTAAAGGCACTACATACTATTTTAAATTGTATTTGAAGAGTCTGTAGTATTTCTAAGTAAATAACATCACTGTTCTTGCTCCAGAAATGAGCTAACATTTTCAGTATGTCATTTTGGCAATTAATTCAAAATTCAACACTAAGGAGGGCAAGCTTCAATTCTGTTTTGCAGGTTTTATTCAGCATTCATTTTTGGCTAATTAAGACCATGCAATTTTAATTGATCTAAAAGTTATAATTTATTTTATGGGTGTAAGGTGACAATGTTGAGAAATTTAAATTACTCTGATTTTGTATGTGCTAGGAGGATTATACTTCTGATTTAGGGCATCTTTTATAACATTATTTTAATATTATCCTAAGTTAGTGGTCTAAGAATTCTACAGGACTTTTTGGATGCTGATATTTCTCATTTATTTCTGATTTGATTTTAGACTCCATCTTGCGACCAGTTATTATCATTGGGGCATTTGCGGAACAAATAGTGAAAAAACTGACGTCTGAATCGCCCGACAAATTCTGTAAATATGACACTGGTATGGATCTGGCAATTATGCATATTAGTCATTTGTTAAGAGTTGTTTTGAAGCTCATAAATCTTGATTTTCAGTGTGTGATCCGAAAGATTAGGTTACCTGTAATTAAACATGTGAAGCAATAGAAAAATAGACTAATGGTGTTGCAGCATTGGCCAATGTACAGTTACAAAACTGCTAAAAAATTCTCATTTCATGAATTTTTAAAATTGTGTGCTTACCACTTCTTAAACTGTGTATCCTGTGCATTTACCTCATGTTATGTAAATGCATTGTACACGTGAGTGCAACAAAATACAGTATACATTTATTGATGGATAGCAAAGTGATGAGTAAAATTTTCAAAGGGCAAAAATGTGCCCTTTAATGACCACAGCAGAGCATTGTTGGGCACAGTTTAAAGGAATTGTTGGGGATGTTTAAACCAATATTTGCTGCATTTAAGATATGCATTTGCAAGTTTCTCAAATTAATCTTTATTGGTTTCAATATTAACACTTTTGATGAAACAGATTGTGTGGTTTGCTCGTATCTGAGTAATTGGGGTGTTCGGAACTCTGCGGTGATCAAAATTACTTTCTATCACCATTGATAAATGACTGGCATTAGTAATAGAGTTTTGTAATGTGTTGTCTTGGAATTTGTGCTTGATTCTGTTGCTTTTGTTGTAGACATGATGATGAATGACGAAGATAGCAGTTTGATTGAATACAGAACGTCTTCCGATGGCATGTATAAAGTTGTTTCCATTGTGACTGTGCAACAAATAATGAATCAGGTAAATTGACTGAATTTGATATCATAGTTTTGTTTGAATGATAAGTAGCTTTGACCTAGCATAATTTCAACAAAAACTTGAGACGTCGCACATTTTTCTTATGTGCATGCTTTGGTAATAAAACACTGGGCATCATCATAAAGCTGTCTGCATATTTGCTTGTTTCCAGCCTGTTTTGTTAGTTGGAACTGTTTCTACACAAATTCCAATCAGATTGCCATTTTCACCAGGCTGTAGATGCTGGTGGCAAATTCTGGTCCCAAGTTTTGAGAAGCAATTGTCAGATGAATACTTATGGAAACATGAAGAAAATGGTGTTACTGGATTGGTCACATCCGAAGAGGAAACTCGATGCTGACAGAGAAGGACTCTTGAAGAAACGAAAGACAAAGGACAGCCAAGAATGATGTTGCTTAGTTCAATGACGGATGCCTAAAAGGTACAAGGTGCTACAGGAAAAGCACAGAACAGGAGCGAACAGCAGAGCTAATAAGGGACCTGCACAACACAGAGATGAACATTGGTCAGAAACCATCTTTAGAATTTCAGTAGAATTCAGAAGCTGAATAATTCCAGAGGAAAATCCAGTCTGCATATGGTTTAAGTGCAGTGCAACCATTTTATTATTGCCTACTTAATGCCAGTGGTCTTTTCAATATAGAAGACCAATCACCAACTCCAGACTAGAACCCAAGTAGACAGTTTGCCTCTGTACAAAGTATGTGCTCTATACAACCGAGTGACTGTGGCTTTCATAGCTCTTAATTATTTTAATAGTTTGATTGAAAGCTGTCGATACTTTCCCAATGAATGCATTGTGGTTGATTTGCGCATCTATTTGTGTAGTTTGAATATTTCAGCATCGACATTGTCTTCTGGCTGTACCACCGGAAGTGGTTGAGAAACTTCAGAAAGCTCATATTTATCCTATTGTACTGTTTATTAAGTACAAGTCACAGAAGCAGATCAGGTTTTTTAAATTTAATTTTTACATCTTACAATAACTTAGTTTTCCTTTGAGAAGATTTTCTTATTACTGTATTACCAAGATTGGTCATTGTAAATTGTTTTCTGACTGCCGTTGATTCTTTATCTGCTTAAATGACAGTAATAATTTATAGGCCGTTAAATTAAAGGTCTACATAAATCACACTTCAAAACAACAATGAGCCTGAAGATCTGTTTTATAAAATTTTTTGATTATATATAATTTTTTTGAGACAAGTTAGGCTGTCACTTATTTTATTTTCAGCAATGGATATAGAGTTTTTACTCTTTTATATTGATTAGTTCTGGTATAATATATCATTTGGTGATTGCCTATTACAACATATTAGTTTATGGAAAAGAAAAGAGCTCAATTAGAACTGAACTCAGTTTAAACTTGAATTGTCAAGATATTTTCACTTGCATGCATTTTGAGTTGTTCCCCGAAAAGAGACATAATGCACTGTAACATTTTCAGAATGTACACAGTCATCATCATCAATAACCGTGGGCTCAGCGCCCGTTGGTGTCTGATGCAATCATTACAGTTTTGTCCCAATGTTTTCTGTTCGTAGCTATATGAAATAGTTCTTGCAGACATTTTCAACACCAATCACAAATGTCATCACACCATTCCCTGTGTGGCCTTCCCTTCTTGTTGGAACCGTCCATTATTCCAAGCATTATAGTCTTGATCTTTCTATCGTCTTTCATATGACAAATATGTCCAAAGAGATGCAATTTCCTCTGTATAACTTTTTGCATCAAGGTTTCTTTTGGCTGGATTTTTTTGTATAGTTCCTCGTTGTTGATCTTTTCAATCCATCCAATTCTGAGCATGTACACAGTGCAGGATAAAATTGCAGAGCATTTTTTAAAGCTATTTTTGCTATTGAAAATGCTGCTTGTGACACTGTGCATTTGTGTGCATTATCAGATTTGTGTTTATTTATTTACAGAGAAGTGAAGGATGCTTGCTTTATACCAGAAAAGGTGTCGAGTAAAATGGCCAAAGACCTGTTTGAACAGAATCAGGATTATGAACAAAAGTTTAAAAGACTTTTTGCAGGTCTGTTTACTGTGCTGATCAAGTATTTGAGTTGAAGTATTGTCATTCTACTAGCCTAGCATCAGGAGTGCTTTCTCTTTGTTTTGATGTTCTTTGTTTATTGCATCAGTTACACTTTTCTATTTTGAAAATATCAGACTAATAGGCATAGAACTGTTTAGTTTGCTTCTCCTGAAGCCATAGTCAAATGATGCTGTAGAAAATGCATCTAATAACTGTTGAATTGCTTCACTATTGAAGACTTGCATTATTGTATTGTGAATAATGTTATAATTTATGCAGTTTTATGTAGAATTGCATTGTATGTAAGTTTTATGTTTCACTCTACAAGGCTCATTTTTACTGTTTTTTTATCTTAAGTGGTTTCACTAACACAAGATGCCTTGGTGACACTGACAATCTCTTTTGAGTCTCCCAGATAAAGCCACTGCTCATTTATTGATTTAGAAACGGTGATAGGCTTTTGACCTTTGTTGCGTGATCGGTGATCTCACTCTTCAGTTCTTGTTTTCGTTGCCATGCTTTCTCGATGGCTTTACTGCTGTTGCTGCTCTTTTTGTCTTGTTTCTGATTTTTGATCTTTGCTGAATTTTGTTTCTGCAGACATGATCCAAGGTGGGAACCTTGCGCTTATGTGTTGTCAGATCAAATTGGTGATTGACAAAGAGCAGAAGAAAACATTTTGGATTCCATCGTCTGCCTTCAATTGACCGATACAATTATTGTTGAGATTCAGCATTGCTTGTGGTTGACATATTAATTCATGTTCGGCATCAATGCACTTGACTCTCCACGCATGAGCTGGTTGAGTGTTGACTGTTTTAGACTATACCACAAGAACAACCCTTGACTTTGTTAGATTACTTTAAAGATTTCGGCCTAATATTGTTAATTACTTAAGCTCTTTTGATATTTTTATCTGTAATTTTGGGATAGATATGATGAAATTGATAGCTTTGTTTTAGCTCTGTGGCTTATATTATTATATAAATTATTTTTAGTTTTTACAGTACAATCCTGTTATAACGGACTTGCTTATAATAGAATGTTGTCTGTAGCGGACAAGGCCCACTGCTCCCAGCCATGTGCCATTATGAATGCGCAGAAAAGGCATTGGGTATAGCGGACTCGCACATAGCAGATTTTGCATATAACAGATAAACAATTTGGTATACAGAGCCATGTTTAACTGTAGTTGTTTCAGCTGTAATGAACATGCAGGCCCTGCCAGCAGGGCCTGTGGTGTGTCAGTGATATTCAGTGCAAAGATCGCGATTATTATGGTTCTATAATGCACGCATAACCATTTGCAGGCCACATATGCTCCAAACAGTGACGTAAAGTAGGATTACTGCGCGTGCAATATAATAATCTATATCACAGCAGTGTGTGCTGAGGTGTGTAACTTTATATGAGTTAATGGTGTCCTGTAGTTGTGTTCTGCATATGCAACTCAGGATATAAGAGACTGTTTTTCCAGATCCCTTTGGTACATTATGACAGGTTTGTACTGTATGTACTATTTTCCAAAATCAGGTGTGTGTGTGTGTGTGTGTGTACTGAACTTAAAGACTACTTTGATCATGAATGTTTTTACTTTGGAGGCTTTTGACAAGAGCTTTGCAGTTATTGATTTTTATTATTAACAACTTGTTTATCTGAGTGGTATGTTTGTAAACTTATGAGGTAGTGGCATTTCTAAACATTTTTATAACCAAATTGTGGTACCCTTCTGTAATCGCCCTACCTTAGGACCGCTCAACTGGTGATGCTTATTCTTAATTGGGAGATTAATTCAGTTTAATCGCTTGTATGAAGATTCTTAATTCATTTTTGTTCTGACTAAGAACTTCTTTAGAACATATTCAGTATCTTCTATTATAGCATCAGTGCTATTATTATTGTAGTTAGAGTTGTAGTGGAGATAACAATCATAGTAATGGACCTGATGGTGTGGATATTAATTATTATAGCAACTGTATGTATGCATGTGCGAAAGCTTAACATGTCAAGCTTAACTGCTACCATACTAAATAACTAATCAGTTGAAGAGATTCTTCATTATTTGTTTGGTATTTTTGGGATAATTTGCATCTGTTTTTGCAAAAGTTGTGTTTCTGTAATGATGATCTGGTAGCCGTAAAACTGGGAAAATCTATTCAAAGTCTTTGAGCAGCGGAATTTTTTTCTGTCTCAGCAGTTTATGTGTCTGATGTTGTCAATGCACGTTGAAAATTTATTCTTGCCATTTTCTAGCGAGTCTTTCTTTTGACAATGTGACCTTTATTTGAAAATATTTTATGTCAACTGCTGAATTGAGATATCCTTATGGTAGTAATATTAAGTTCTGCCTTAAATATGTTTCTGTCTATTTTGTACGTGCCTTACTTATATTAACCCCTTAACTGGGGTCGCCGTTTATAAATGGCGCGCGTCAATCATTCGCCAAATGGGAGTGCCGTTTATAAACGGCGCTCAACTTCAGTGTCTGTTCCTCAAATGGGTTCACCGTTTATAAACGTTGCAATGTAATAATTCGATTTAGTTATCATCCATTCGCTAGGTGGTAGCTCTTTTTTTAGCTATTGTGCCCGCTATAAGCAAGGAATATAGGTTTTATTCGACCGAGGGCTGGATTTTGGCTTTTAAAAAAAGTCATTTCTCGACTTTGAAATATGATAACTACCCCAAATGAGGTCCGATCTTCAAAATTTTTGATCTATTCTGTTCCAGTGAACTCCCCTACAACTTTGCCGCTCACCCAAGTGGGGTCACCACTGACAAATTTTTGCTATTGAGCTGTGAACACAATTTTTTGGGAGGGGTCATATTTTAGGCTGTTGAGTGGACCCTACCCCCAAAATTTTTTGGGCACAGATGGATAGAAAGTACATTAAAAATATTAAACAACGGTGCAAACCTCATTGTTTTGGCTTCCACATAGCCTGGAATATAGTAAATTTAAAAAGTGCTTGTTCGCAGTTCATATGCATGCTTTTTCCAAAATTAATTACCCGTAATGATGACGTCTTGTAAAATTTAATTCCCCTGTTAAGGGGTTAAGCTTTCGCCCGTAAGACCGACATTTCAGTTTCATGAAGTATTGGTTATATGTATTGCTGTGGCAAACGGGTTAAATTAATTTTGAGATTTGAATTGATTGAGTTATACAATTCTGCACAATGACAGATTAGATTGCCTCACTTGCTCTAGCATCGTTTTGTTGTCACTGGCTGGCCACAGCCACAAGACGACAGTCTGACTTGACTGGAACTTTCATTTTGCTTTCATTTTAAGTCTTTTTATAAATTTCAAATGAATGCTAGACAAATTTCACAGGACAGATTGTCTTCATTTTTAAAGAAACATATCATCCTATGAGCAGATATCACTGTCACACTACTACTTAAATGTTTATATGTTGTGAAATTTCTTGATATACTTGAAAATAGACAAGATAGCTATGGAATTTACAGTAGATATACGGGTCTTATCATTGAGATTTTTGCTTATATTGTCATATATATATATATATATATATATATATATATATATATATATCCATTTTGGAAAAATTTCTGTCTGAGGTTCCCATGACTTCACCTATTATACAGACAGAGAATGGTATCAAGTGAACCCCTTGGCTATCAGCCTGCAATAAAAGGCCGAGAATTGGAGAGCTGCTTACTGAATATTTAAATTAATTATCAAATGTACACAATATGGCATTACTGTTAGCAATTGTGCCTTTTAAATAGGTTAAATATCAAATATGCTTCTAAATCCATTTGTTAGAAAGACTGCTGTTCTAATTTCTTAAATGGAATGAGCTGGTTCATTTATGTTCTATTAATGTATGCTTGATCTGCCGCTGCGTGCAGTAACTGAAGACTTTGTCGTCTAAATTACGAACCATTTCCTAAATTCCATAAGGCAGGTTATATTTTTCACTAATTCTAAGCTTGAATTCTTGTTAATAGTTAAAAGTAATGATTCTATTGTACTGTATGTTAAATCGTGGTAGTTGTTTTTAGTTTGTACAATACAATTTTGAGAACATTGATCATACTTTTTCTTGATAATGCACTTATCAAGCAATTTTTAATGCAGTTGCAGTGAAGCCATCATTTAATTTGCTAGTGAGTTGGCAGCAGGGAGATATAGAAAAGGTTTCTTGATAAGATATGTTAACCCTTTAACGGTGTTTGCTGTATATATATATATATATATATATATATATATATATATAAAATATATAAAAAAATTAATTACCCAGAATGGTGACGACTTTTAAAATTTAATTACACCGTCAAGGGGTTAACCTGTCTGTCTGGGAGGAAGAGACTTAAGACTTTCAGAGTACTGGTAACTGATGTGCATGGAACTATTTTTATTTATTTGTTGCAGACAAAAGTATTGGCATTGGTATCAATTTAGGCAATACAATTTCTTATTGGTATTGGCAATACTTTTATCATACAGTATTGGTATTGGTATTGGCAATACATTTTAGCAGTATTGTCAACAACCCTGATTGTTAGTGGTGCAGAACCATGATTTTTTGCCTTTATAAACACTAATTACACAAACGCATGCTGAAATTGTAGACAAACAAATGAACGAACTGCAGGACGTGAAATACGCGTGCAGATTCAGACGCTCTATGTTTGCAATATAAGCGCCATGCTATGCATAAAAACCCGGCATATCATACTCAGGGTGCGCACAGGTAAGTAAATATATTGGCGACAATTATACCGAGTACCGATGTGATTCGTGTGACGTACAGACATCTTGCTGAGCGCTGTTAAAACTCCAACTGTCTCATAAAAATTATTTTCATTTGAATTAGCATCTACAAAATGATTTGAAATCAAAGTCACAAATCATAAATTTGATTTCAAATTGTGATTTCAAACTATATGATTTCAAATCGTACCCGACACTGGTTATGAGGTATGTTATGATATATAATATAATGCTCTTACTGGTTATAAGAGCAAGGATTGGCAAAGCACAAGCGGCCTTCAGCATGCTGCAAAACCTATGGAAATCAAAACAAGCGACCATACAGACAAAGTTAAGGATATTCAATTCAAATGTAGTCAGTACTGCTTTATGGCTCCGAAAGTTGGAGGAAAATTACAAAGCTTCGTTAACAAATGTCTACGGAAAATTATAGGAGTCTGGTGGCCAAACAAAATCAGCAATGAAAACTTGTGGAAAAAGACATCCCAAGAACCGATAACTGAAGAAATTAGAAAAAGGAAATGGAGATGGCTGGGGCACACCCTTAGAAAACCGACCGAAAACATCACAAGACAAATGCTGACATGGAACTGCCAAGGGAAAAGGAAAAGAAGAAGACCACGAATTACATGGAAAAGATCACTAGAAAAAGAACACAAAGAACTTGGATACACCTGGAATGAAATAGAACAACTAGCAGAAGATGGAGAGAAATGGAAAGATCTTGTGCGCGGCCTATGCTTCACGGGGAGCGAAAATGGCTGAAGAAGAAGACTGGTTATGAGGGAACTAGAGTTGTCTGTTTGTTAACCGAGCGACTAAGTCTGCTGAAAGATTTCGACGGAATCCGAGTTCCGATGTACAGAAAGTAATTGTAAACTTTGTCGGTGTCGTCGTTTTCGGAATCGTTTGGATTATCTTTTGACGATTTTCCTGTTCTATTGGTCGCGTTGTGAATTTCCTGTGAAGCATGATCGTCTGGATTTGTTTCATCGTTGCTTTTGTGTTTCCTGTTGCCGTTTTCATCGTTGTTCTTTTCTGGGCGGTCTGAATATGAGGTCTGTCTACCTCTCCCATGCATTTCACGATCGCTTTTGTCTTCTGCGTGCGCCATTTTTGTGCTTATTCTGTCGCCTTGGTTGTAGTTAGGCGAAGATCCTGTTTTGAATCTGTTTGGTTTGTTCTCATCAATCGAGTTCACGTGCTTAGTAATTTCTTGTCGTTCTTTTGTTTCTGCACAGAACTTGGGTATTGAATTTGTCACTTGGCCTGCGTTGTTAGTCTGAGAAGAACCTGGTCTTACGTGTGCCCGAACATCTGTAGGCCTATAATCACGTTGATCTAATCTACCGCCGGAGTTCGGTTTATAGCAGTTGCTTTGCTTGGAGTAAATTCCATCGTGTTGAAGCATGTTTGTTCTTCCTTTGTCTCTTACACTTTGCTGTTCGTATGGCTTGAAAACGACGTCTTGCATGCGGCTGGCGCTGGCGCTTCGAATCATCTTTTGTGATTCGCTTTTCTTTGAAATATCTATGACAATTTGGAAAAAAATCAGTTAGCATTGTGTTTGCAATTGTATGCAGCTGTTTTGTTGGGTATTTCTTAAATCGGCCGTTAACTAAGACTACTTCTATCAGGTTCACTGCCTATTGCTGCTGGCTTGACAGATAACGGCAAAACTTGACGTGTTCCGCAAAACATTTTAACTTTCACTAGGCCTATGCACGGTGGACAAAACGACCCGATAAATAAACTCTTGCACCGGACTGCAAAACCCATCTCGGCACATAACTGATGTCTGACTGTGAACCACAGAGGCAGCAGACAGCGAGGTGATTTGTCTCTAGAAATATGCTCATAGGGCCTATACAAAGACTGACCCGACCTTTTTCTCCCGACCTTCAGTTCGTATTTAGACCCATGACCTATTCCCATAGACGCAGTGGTACGGCGTCATTGAAAGATCAGGTACCACCGTACCGGTTGCCGTTGGGATTAGGGCTACTCACAGCAGTGTTTAATCTAGGCCGTTTCGGGGGGAATTGCCCTTTCCCCGGAAATTTCAAATTCCCCCGGAAATTTTGGAATACCACATGGACTAACAGCGGCCCCTAGCAGAATTCCCCCCGGTTTTGTCAGTTCCCTCCCCCGGCTTTTTCAGTCCACCCTCGGAGTCCAGGAGTCTAGATTAAACACTGACTCACATGCAGTCGCTTAAAAAGAAATGATGTCATTTTGAAAATATTCGATGAGCGCTTTCAATCTGTGCTGTGGCAGATAGGCACAGGTCAACTCAATTTCTCAAATCATCGAAACAGTTTCACTCATATGTCTCACGCAGTACAGATCCTGCCGAACCCGCCATTATTGTTACGTCCCACTTATAAACCTTCGTTTCTTATCAAGTTCTGGGCAACGACAGAATTTTAATGAGTCTTTAATTTTTTGGCGAATGTTTTTTGAAAATTCTCAAATTTTTCCCAACGAGTTTCTAAAAAGCTGACAATCGAAATAATGTGTTCGTTGTGTGCAGTTGAGAAATTGGCTAATGAATAGCGTGCTTTTCGCCATTCCTCGAAGGCGTCCAAGGCCACTTGTGTTCAGGGACAAAAATTCAAACTGCTACGAAGCCTATGCACGTCCGCCGACAACTATATAAGCCCTACTGCGGTCCTTCTCAATCCGGCTGCGCTGCATTTATGCGCCACTGTGGCCTCCGGAAGTTTAATTCTTATACAGTAATTTCCAACAATCTTTTCATTTCGTCCACGAACATAGGCTGTGACACGAGGCGGTAGATCGATTCAGTGGCGTCATTTCACACTTTTCTTGGGGGGGCGAGACATTTTTTGCAAATTTTTGACAAATTTTGGGCAAATTTTGGTAAATTTTAGGAATTTTTTGCAAATTTTTTGCAAATTTTGAGCAATTTCGACAAATTTTAGGGCCAATGTTGGAAAATTTGCAATTTTTGATATTTTTTGGAAATTTTTGCAATTTTTTGCACATTAATACATTATAAATTAATATTTTCATTTATTTGGGGGGCCACGCCCCCCAACCCCCCAAAATGACGCCTCTGGAGAGATTTCCGATTAGTACGATTACCCAATGGCGCATCTTATGAATTAGGCCTAATGTCTTCGACGGCGCGATCACTTTGTAAAAATATTTATTATTCTTGCAAAATTCATCCGCCATGTTATTCGGGTGATATTTTCATATCATAGTTAATCATATCATATTTAATATCCGCTGAGCAAAATGGACAATAACACACAAAACTTTTGTTCATTAGCACCCAGCGGTAAAAACTTGCTTCCATAAGACTATAGCCTAGGCTTACCTTTTCTCCTCTCAAATATATTATTTCATCTAGACAGCTTTTTCATAGGATAAGTCTATATGCGTAACTCGGGCTTAATGCTCATGTTGTTGTACGTATTGTTGTTTCACCTGGCTTGTTGAATAACGTGTCCACTGGAGGTGAGGAGCTCTTTACAAGAAGTCGATTGGATACAAGTCCGGTGAAGATTCTTCCAGCCAGATAATCTTCTTCGTTGAAACCGGAATCGTCTTCGTCGTCTTCGTCATTTGATTCTCCTTTACAGCTGCTCCTCCGTCTGCCATTCGACAGATGGCCATCGCATTCTGTCGCAACTGTTGATCACAAAATACGAATTGAAACTGCTTAATAATAAGTCGGTCAATATGCTCGATCGTCTATGCTTCAACCATGTTGCTTATTATTTTGCCAGCATAGAAAAATTTAATTTTAATTCAAATAGCTACAATAGAACTTCTTTATAACGGACTCGGTTTTAACGTATACATGGCTATAAAGTACCGCAGTGATGTACGGTAACGCGTGATGCGCTACCGTATTGGAAGGTATTGAATATGACGTACCGCAGGTATAATAATGTACTAAATTTACAGACCCGCTAAGCACGTTATAACGAAGTTCTACTATGTATTAAACAATTGGTTTCCTTAAATTTTCATAGATTAAATTAAATTACAATGAAGACTTCTCTGCAGGACTTTTGTCTAACTTGACTGTCGCAATTGTAGTTGCACTGTTCAGCGCAGTCAGTGTCCATTGTCTGTCTTGAAAGAACTGTCAAACTTAATTTGACCTTTTCAAGTAGGCTAATAACTTTTTTACTTCGGTTTGTATAGATCCTTGGCATTCCATTCCATTTCGAAGCGTCCAATTTAGGCAAGAGGGAACAAGCACGTCGGAACGAATTTTCAACAGGGCGTGCAGATTTTCAGATTTTCTCAAGATAAAACAGTTGTGACAAGGAAAAAAGTTCGCCTCTTATAAATCCTGACGAGCAAAAAAGGTCTTCACTAACTTTACTTTAACCTACTAAAAGCCTTGACAAGCAAAAAAGGTCATCTCTCTTTTTTCTATTTAAAAATCCTCACAAGCAAAAAATTTTAAAAAAACAGCCTTATCTTCCAGAGGTGTGCTGCACCCCCTGATTTTTTCCGGGGGTGCTGCTGCACCCTATTTATCTCCACTTCGTACGGGCCTGAGAGGGAATGTTCTCTAAGAAGCCAAAGGACAATAACAAGGTTTTAATAGGTCCATTCTCAGGCAACACAATTGCAGCTCAAAAGAGCTTGAACATACCTCGTATCTAAACATTAGACTTTATATTGCACATCATGATACGAAAACATGTTACTTTTAAATTAATAATTTAAATTAATAACATTAAATGCATTTTTAGAAACTCGATAGGCCTGCCATATCTCTCTGACCGCGTACAAATAGAATAGTAGGCCTATCAGTAGACTTTCGCTCAGACTGAGAGAATACTGAAGTGGACCTTCCCACAGCAGATGTTTATCTCTTCTCTACGTTCTATCTCTGATCTCACTAACATCGTTGTTAAGCTCGTGATTTTCCAAATCTCATCTCAACGCTAAACAGTGTTTATTTTAGCCACCTTGACTTTGGGGGAATTTTGAAATGTTTGGGGGCAAGGTCTGAGTCTCCACACTTTTGGGGGAAAATTTCCATCCCTCCAGCCAACATATAAAAATGTGGGGAGAAATTTTAAAACTTTGAGGGGGGAGGGGAATTCCCACAGAGAAGGCCTAGAATAAACACTGACGCTAAAGACGACGTCGAAGCCTTTTTAGATCTTGCAGTGGTGAACGCACCAATCGCGACTTCCATTCCAAGTGTGTCGAGTAGAAGTGTTTATTCTTGCCACCTTGTCATTGGGGGATTTTGAAATGTTTGGGGGGGAGACAAGGTCTGAGTCTCCACACTTTTTGAGGGGAGAATTTCCATTCCCCAGCCAACATATAAAAAATAGGGGGGGGGGGGTAAAACTTGGAGGGTCCAGAGAAGGCCTTAGTATAAACACTGGTCGAGTAGAGTTCAGCTGCGCTTTGTTAAAACTCGATGTTCTAATGGGAACCAATAAAGGATAGGCTAACCAATGTTCGTTCTACCTGGGATTTGGGGGCTTGACCATTTCTTCTCCACTGGACGAACCGACCCCAATTGGAGGTCGATAATTTTGGCCTTCAATCGACCGATCCTCGCTGGAGATCGGAACTTTTGGTGAAGAAATGCAGCTGTAATTCGAATAAGATGGTATTTGTATAGGTAAGGGGAAAAGTCCTGGTCACTGCTTACTGACTCTCCCACTGGCAAGGGAATGGTTTCGTGCTGCCATTGACTTATATAACGAACTAATTTAGCATAATGAAAAACAAAACTTATTTCCCCTGGTCTGATTCTCCTCCACCCCAATATAGTCTGGCCCTCTCAAATACCATCCTGAGTCCGCCCTTCTGTAGGCAGCGAAAATTAGACAGACCTTCCGAATTATACTAACAGACGTACCTTTGCGTATAGGCGCACATGATGAATATCGACTTTCTCGTGTTTTGTTCTGTAGGCCTATTGACGATTCACATTCAGTAGAAGAGAAACGGAGCGGTTGAGAGCGTTTAGGTACACTTCGATTGCGTCTGTGGTTTGACGAGAAATCGATGTCTGCGTTGGACGGATCAGCATTCGACCCACGGTCGTAGAATCCACGACCTCGAGACTTATGACCGACGCCGCCGTCGCCGCCGTCGGACATTCGACTTACGGATGCGCTAACATAGGCGTTCATGCTGTCTGCTTTTAGAAATGAAATTCAATTTCGAGAATAGTTCGACGAAACTTGTGTCGATTAAGAGGCACTCGGAGTCGCGCTGTCGTTCGAACATCTATAATACGCAATGACGTATAGGCTAATCGTTGAGATTATAAGGAAACGAGAAAACGGAATCGTTTGGTTTGATATAAACAGACTTATTACATTCTAAAGTCGCGATAAAAAACGTGTTGAACATTGGCCTTTACGATTGTGTTAGATTTAGGCTTTGTGAGATTTGCACAAAACAACTCCCACTTCGCTGGCGAAACGATACCAAGGCCTACACTTGTACTGCTAATGTCCGGCTAGCATCGTGACTTCGGAGGATTGAGGTCTTACATCACGGTCATTCATTTCAATGTACTTCCTAACGCTATTCAAGTGCTCACGAAGCGGTCGTCAACTCTCATCGCAAGGCACGATTTGCTATCGCCCGTTGCTACCTGTGAGGGACGTAATACAGGTGTCCCACTGGACGCCGGTCGCTTCAAACGACGACGTCGGCTTTTTACTCGGCCACCAGCATCCGTTAGGCACATCACTCACGTCAGCCCTAGCCCTAGCCCTAGCTCTAGCCCTAGCCCTAGCCCTATAGCCCTAGGTCTAGTCTTAGCCCTAGGAGAGTTGCTGGAGGCCAATTTCACACTTGGAATTTCCCATTTCGCAAGGCATTCGCCGAAAGTTAGTCCAATGATCGAATGAGTTTCGTTGAATTTTTACACGAGAATAAAAGTGTCCATTGTGACATTGGCCAATCAATTAGTAATATCCAGCAGACTATTTCTTGGCCGGTTTGAAGCGAATATCCGTGCAATTTTTCGCACTGTCAGTCTACCGCTCCAGCTCGTAATCCACTCTGCCATCTTCCGCTCCCCCCAAAAGCCTACTCCTCGGAAGTCACGTGATGATTCGACTAGATCTAGGGTCATTGAGAATTTTAAGTGGCACACAAAGCATTGGCTCTAACATTGCAGGGTCTTTGTTTCAATATCACGAATAACAATAACCCGTGCAGTTACAGTATAGCCATCAGCGTTTTAGAACTAACCGCGCTTAGCTACAATCATCTCCAGATTGATATTATAACTTTCGCCAAAGGATTTGCGATGTCATGCTTTGTGCCGTGCAGATAAAGTCCGACAATGTTATCTCTGTCGAGAAATAATTTTTACGTTAACAGTTTCAAGATTCACGACAACAAGATGTAGCCTATATAGTAGGCCTAACTGATGCTCGTTATCAACATGGGCGTTCGTAGGGCGTACATGGGGGTCAATTGCACCCCCTGGAAAAATTGTGAAGCTATGAAAATGTAAAAATTATTTGTTACTTTCGTCGCATAACCTTGTCTTGCACCTCCTGGAAATGTTTTTAATTTCTTTCGTCACAAAACCCTGCTTTGCACCCTTGGAAAAATTTCTTCGGACGCCCATGGTTATCAATTGACAGTCGAAAGCATCGACCGGTCGTTGCTGTAGCCGGTGATGCAGTAGGCGATGGACCAATGGTGCATCCCAGGTCTGTCCGTCCAGTTACATTAGTGGACCTAAATGGATTAAAAGAGTCAAAATGAAAACATCTGAAAGTTTAGCCAAACGACGAATAGAGAGACTTTTGATTTTTGCGTCGAGAGACGAGTGTTTTGGTCTGAAGAGTTCCAGATCAAGCAGCATGTTTAAAAGCATAACATCTTACAGAAAAGTGCAGCCACAGAAATCTCCACCTTCGGCTACTGTGGACTGTCATGTTGACAGTTTTCTTAACCATTAAGTATTGCCATTGGCACTCAAAATGGTTCATAGATGGAGTCTTCTGCATTGGTTAGACAATGCCAAGATTTTCAGATTTTAAAACGCTCTTACTCTAACATAGTGAAATGATTCGTTTACTTTGAGTTTTAAAGTATTTTAAGTAGGCCTACTTCGGCAATTTGGCAAGAAATGTAGTCTACGTGAGCTATTTAACAGCCAAATTGATCATTAGTGGGCGTATTGCGATTGTTTTAAGTACTTATAGGTTTCGTTAGGTCTATATGCTAAATTAAAATAATTAAATTAACAATTGCTGTGTAGGCGCAGGCGTGCATATTAATTTCCTCGTGGTACAAGTTCACAAGTTCTATGGTTTAAAAAACCTTGAATTCAAAGTTGAGTCCTTCGCTTCCTCACGGGCAGTTGAAATTGATAATTTATTCATGCGCCCGAGGTTTGCACTAGAATACAGGGCAATAATAATTGCTTATCAATATTACTGAGTCTGTTGTAGACTATTCATGTTTTTAAATGCAAAGGAATTTTTCGTACACTTTGATATCTTCAGGTTTTTTTGCCATCGGCGGTTAATTGTTCGTAGGTTCTGTTGAAACTGACGGACTGTGTGTGACTCAGCGGTCTGAACGCCCATACGCGACCCTTTCCCCTAACTGCCAGCGGCGGTCCAAGCCAAAGTACCCATTGACGCGTGTAAATATTAGTCTGTATATGTCATGAAGTCGTTGGTCTGCTAATCTTGCCGTTTCATCTGATTTGCGGCCAGCCCTGTGTGCATCTAGACATACGCTGTGTATTACGTAGGCTATAATATAATGCAAGGAAACAAGCCATCATTGGCGATCGTATCTAATAAACGCCAATGTGAGCGATGTTTTTTTTCATTATTGTATCTGCCGTGTCGTCACCTGGTCCAAGTAAAACGTTTCAGACAATTAAAGCGCGATGCCCTTTGGGCATAGAGACACGTGACTAAACAGACGGCAAAAACATCACACGACCAACAGAATTGTTGTTCAGATTCAGCTTTTTAAAGTTTCAATTCATTTTGTGAATTATGTAGGTCTAATATCTCAGTCGTTACCAGGGTGCGATTTGTGACCTGGAGCAGTGCGGGGGGGGGGAGGAATATGTCGAACTTGGGGTGATGTAGTTGTTGGGAAATGTAGCAGTGGGAGGATGTAGTGGTGGGGGATGATGTAGCAGTAGGGGATGCAGTTGGGCAGTGGGGGAAGATTGCCCCCTTCACCCTACAAATCGCGCCCTGGTCGTTACTAAGGGTAGAAGATGCTGAACAGCCTAATAAAATAGGCTGAACCAATCAATATTTATTAATCTACGCATTTGCACTTTACGGAAGCATTATTACCCCACTAACCCTGATACTTCGCGAATGGTTTTGGAGTATCGTCAATTGAGCAGTTTAGTTGATGACATAAAATCGTTTTAATGTCATTATGACGATTATGATGATGACGATGATGCTGTTGATGATGATTATGATTATTATGATAATAATCATAAATGATAATAATAATAATAATAATAATAATAATAATAATAATAATAATAATAATAATAATAATAATAAATTATTATTATTATTATCGACCTGTAGACTAAATAGTTTACGCACACCAGTTCTCCGTGGGATCCATGCTGGTCAAAAGGTGAACATGCATGTTACTGCAGCAGATGATTTTGATTTGTCGTACGTCATTGAATAAGACGCAGTTACAAATTTTACGGCATTCGCTATCCCGTAACAGTTGCAGTAAAGTAATCAAGTGTGCGCTTAGCCACTATAAAACTGTGCAAATCAGAGTTTCCAATCTGAAGAACACGCATCATCCGGAAGCATTGCTTGCTTTCCATGAGGCTAGGACTAACTACCCTTCCCCTTCCCACTGGTCGAGGAAGAGCATGAGTGGAAATTTTCGCTTCCAGTCTTCCCCACTCGAAGTCAAAACGTTTGGGATGATAGCAGGCCCAGTCCTATTCCACTGCTCTTTTGAAAAACGACCAATCACAACGTCACTAAAATACACGAATTCCTATAAATTTTATTGTCAATGTTGAAAACATTAAATTAATGTACGGTGTGAAATTTATTCGCGCAACAGAAGATTGTGTCCGGGTAAGGAATAAAGCGCATTTGTGATAGTTTCAGCTTTCAAGATAATCCGGCATTCTAGTTGTTTCTTCACTGGCTAAACCGAACCTTTCAAAGTCAGCGCGGTTCGGTCTACAGTAGCTGTTTAAAAACAATCCTACTGATCCGAGATGAATTTTGATCCTTATAGATTAAGATCGAAAGAGGACGAAAGATAAAAGAATCCCTCGAACGACAACAGTTCGTCGTATACGAGATAAGAAGATCATGTGTGAAGACGGTTTGCTCATGTGCCGATCGGCGTTCGGCGTTGTGACTGAAGAGTTTCTGATTAAATCAAAGACTGATTCAGTGCACTGTATTTGTCGGCGTCGATTCCGAGACTTTGGCGTGTCTTTAGCTGAAAATGAAACGGAACCGCAGTATGCGATCGCATCAGAATTAGGCCTACACACACACACACACACACACACACACACACACACACACACACACACACACACACACACACACACACACACACACACACACACACATATATATATATATATACATATATATATATACATATATACATACATATATATACATATATATATACATATATACATACATATATATACATATATATACATATATATACATATATATATATACTAGAAAGAGGCTCGCTTCGCTCGCGCTCGCTTCGCTCGCGCTCGCTTCGCTCGCAGTGCAGGATAATACTAATCCAATACCTATACCTAATACCCAATCATTGAATTCATGCTGAACAACATTTCAATGATCGCCACCTAGCCAAGCTCTGCGCCACGTAATAATTAGGCCTATGTACGTTAAAATCACGCAACTGTGGTCATTTGTGACGCTGTACACGTATTTTTTGTGTACGTTAAAATGTACGTTGCAACTACCTCAGGCTGCGAACAATTGTTACCAATAGCAACGTCGTCGCACGCCCAGCCCTCGGACGCTGCAATGACTCGACTAAACCGTGTTAAACTACGATTCTACGAACAATTGTTACCAATAGCAACGTCGTCTTCGAACATCGTCCACCAACGCATCGCGACGTAAGGACTAAACCGTCTACCAATAGTCAACGCTCGCCCACCAACGCATCGCGACGTAAGGACTAAACGGTCTAAACCGTCTACCAATAGTCAACCAATCAGAACGCTTGAAGGTAACAGACAGACATACAGAAAAGGATCTTAATATGATAGATAGACATATATATATATAGACATATTAGACATATATATATACATGTATACATATATACATACATACAGAAATGTTCTCGCCAAAAGTCTATCTGTAAACCCCGATTGAGTGAAACTGTTGGGACATAGAGCTGTCGCTGATTGGGGGAGATTTGAGTATCCTTAGAGAAGACGATGTCTTCACATGGCATCACTGTCACTTGGGACGTCAGCTCCGCCGTTCTACGGACCAAATCTGAGATCCGAAATTAGAGGTTTGGCGCGCGTCACGAGCCCCCCCCCCCAACGGGATTTCCCGAAAATAGGGTAATACTAGATTCAAATATTGAAATTCCGAACATATTTTCAGACAATATGACAAGCTGACAACAGCTAATCGGCAATCAACCAAACTGATAAAATGCTCTCATCAGTCGTGGTCTAATCTCACAACCAGTCTTGGCTCCTGTCGTCTTGTGGATAATACGCTAATATACCTTTCTGTCAAGCAGTGTGATCTGAAAGTTCTCGGAGAATGACCGAGTCGGGTTTACAGATTGTGTATTTATACGACGTTTATGTACAAACATATAGGTCTACATTTATTTTAATGAACTTCTACAGCAAAAGATCTTCACAGCAAAGTAAGAAGGCACCTAACAGAAGTAGTTGGTGGTAAGTCGGTAGATGCGAGGGTGACTTACTGGGCTGTAGCTGGTGGTTGTTGCCGAGGAAGGATTTCGAGCCTTCGCTCTGAACTTGGTCAGCATGGCTTCGGCCTCGATCGCTCTCCCCTCGGCGACGTTCAACTCCTGCTGTGCCTTGCGATATTTAGCGAGGTTAACTGTCGCCACCTCCTCCTATAGGATTAGACGCATCGCTTGTAAAGACGTTCGATATAGGACTGCACAGTTTATCTTATTGTTTTATTCTATATTGGGGTTATTTTATCGTGCAATTCCAAATTATTATCGAATTTGCGAAAATGCTGAGGGTTTTCTAAAGAAAACAAAATTCAGTGGAAAAATTGAAGGATAATTAATTTTGCTAGCGACAAACACTTCACAGACATAACTATTCGTAAAAAATTAATCTTTCAAAATCTTTACATCTTGGAAAACAGATTCTAATATAGATTTTGACAGCGTGGCATTAAGAAAGTTGGACAAATTCCAAAATGGATGTCGATCTAGAAAGTACTCATTAATCCCAGATGACTCATCGCTGACTAATCGCTTTGCTTTGATGAGAACCGTCACCAACCGCTTCATCGACCTGATGCTTCATGGCATTGACCTTCTGCTGAAGACCTTCAACATGGTCGACCAGACCAGCCTTCGATTTTCGTTCTTCCTCCAACTGCGACACCAGTTCTCTCACGCGCCGATCGAGTCTCCTGATCGACCTCTGCGCCTCGTCGCCTCGTCTCCGTTCGACCTCCGCCTGGGACGCCAGCTCCGTCGTCCGCTGGTCCAGCGTCTGGGCCGTCCTCCGGCTGCCCTCGACGGCCGCCGCCTCCGTCTCCTCCAGGCGCAGCTGCAGGTCCTCGACCTGGGCCTTGAGCGAAGAGCGCTGCTTTTCGAAATGTCCGGACCGGTCCCGTTCTCGACGCAGCTCTTCGGTCACGTGACCCAGTTCGGCGGTTGACCTCTTGACCTGTTCTTCGGCAGACGACAGCGCGGCGGCGCTTTCGTTCAATTCGCTCTGAAAGTAGCAAAACGGTCACGTGGTTACATCATATACAAGACTTTAGGTTATAAGTCATTTAATATAATACGTTTACCTGATAAGTTTATTAATAGACGGTTTCCGCTAGGATATACGCAATACTTACACAGTGGCATAGTCAAGGGGGTTGGGAGTTAAACCTCCATGCCTGCCGAAAGCAAAATATTTTTAATGAATTTCTATGCATTTTAAATTTTTTGACGCGACTTTGGGGGTCAGAACCTCCTCTTTGGCTATAAATGTAACGGTTTAAGAGGCGATGGCCTTTTTGCTTTTCAGGAAAAAACTACAGGCGGTAACGCTTTTTTGCTTGTCAAGATTTTTCCAAAGTTGGTCAAAGTTGGTCACGGTCAAAACCAAAAGCCAAACCTCCCCCTTCCGAAAATCCTGGCTACGCCACTGTTAACTTACCAATATTTTCAAGTAAGGTTCAGCTAATATACGTTCAGGTTTCGTTTTCCTTCCTAGACGAGCAACTCCACAAACAGAATCACCTGTAACACTAGGACGTCGTTTTCCAGTTTTTTCCTCCCTGTCTGTAGGGAGGCAGCGACCGCGCTGACTTCCGCCATCTTGTCCGCTGTGGTCCGTTCTCTCGCCTCGGCCGCCTTCCGAGCCTTCTCACCGGCCTCCAGCTGCCCCCTGGCGTCGTTGAGCTCAACGACGCAGGCGGCGAATCGACGCTCGGCGGCGCTCACCAGGTCCTGCGCCTCTTCTCGAGCGCCTCTCTCCGTCTCCAGGGCCGCCTGGAGCTCGACCAGCTGCGCAAGAAGCCTCTTCGCGTTCCCTTCCGCCTCCACTCTGCCTCTGTTGGCGTCGTCCAAGGCCGCTTCCAGATCGTTGACGTTGGATTCGAGCTTCTTCTTGGCGCGAATCGCGTCCGTTTTGCCGCGAGATTCGGCCTCGAGAGTGGCCTCGAGTGATTCGAGGGCAATCGCGTGATTCTTGCTGAAAACAAATTACACTGAAAATTAGGAATGGCAAAGAATAACAAACGCACATACGAATTAAACTGATCGGGTTGTACACCGGTTCTTTTCTTTCGAAATATTTATACAACTAGTTGGCAGGGACTTAGAGACGGGGTATATCGGTATAGGCTATATACCCCCAAAATCAGGCTACCTTAAAGTTTTTAATGTGTTTTTTAAAGATTTACATCTATCATATTAAAATCCTTATCTGTATATCTCTCTGTCTGTTACCTTCAAGCGTTCTGATTGGTTGACTATTGGTAGACGGTTTAGACCGTTTAGTCCTTACGTCGCGATGCGTTGGTGGGCGAGCGTTGACTATTGGTAGACGGTTTAGTCCTTACGTCGCGATGCGTTGGTGGACGATGTTCGAAGACGACGTTGCTATTGGTAACAATTGTTCGTAGAATCGTAGTTTAACACGGTTTAGTCGAGTCATTGCAATGTCAGAGGGCTGGGCGTGCGACGACGTTGCTATTGGTAACAATTGTTCGCAGCCTAAGGTAGTTGCGCAATTTTAACGTACATTTTAACGTACACAAAAAATACGTGTACAGCGTCACAAATGGCCACAGTTGCGTGATTTTAACGTACATAGGCCTAATTATTACGTGGCGCAGAGCTTGGCTAGGTGGCGATCATTGAAATGTTGTTCAGCATGAATTCAATGATTGGGTATTAGGTATAGGTATTGGATTAGTATCATCCTGCACTGCGAGCGAAGCGAGCGCGAGCGAAGCGAGCATCTTTCTAGTAGGTGTTTAAGATTTATACCCCAAGTCGCATTATACCCCCCAAATCAAATTCCTGGCTACGCCCCTGCTAGTTGGATTCGTGACAAACTATTGTTTGATTTGTGAATTTCCAAATTCCGTCGCACTTACGTACCTGCTTACGTCCAGTTACGCCCTCTTACCCCTCAACAACAGGCACAGATAAGCTTTTATATTATTTCGAATTCAGATTTATTCGGGATTCTGTGAATTATTATTATTATTAGTAGTAGTAGTAGTAGTAGTAGTAGTAGTAGTAGTAGTAGTAGTAGTAGTAGTAGTAGTAGTAGTAGTATTATTATTATTATTATTATTATTATTATTATTATTATTATTATTATTATTATTATACATGGCTCTTTTGCTGAAGCTGTTGAAAATTGAAATACGGTATCTTGTTTGTGTCATACGGTGTAGTGCTATTGAGTATTCTATCAAGGCTGACGTCATTTCCTGTACTTTCTCAAATGATTACCGTGTTATTTCAAATTCTGCTTCCTTTTCCGCCACTCTTCGTTCGATCTCCGATCTGATCTCCGGAATTTCCTGAAGCACTCTGTGAGTCTTCATTTCCGCCTCTTCCAAGGCCGTGTCAGCCTCTTCCAGTGCCGCCTGAAATTCCTGCTTTTCCAGTTCCATGCGTTTCACCAGCACTCCGTAATCACGAATGTTGTGTTCTTTCTCAGACAGCTGACGATTCAGTTCCGCCATCTCATCTGACAATTTGCAATCATGATAAAAAAAATCGGCGTTTTGTCATAATCATAATTATCTGCACAGCCAACGTTATTAATTGTTATCGCGCTTTACTCGTGTTAGAGACATTATAATTGCTGACTGAACCAATACATTGAAATGGCACATCCAGTGACATCCTTGCCATCTTGTCAAGATTTGATCAAGACTGAGATGTTCGCATTCAGTGGCGGTTCCAGGATTTCTTGTTGGTGGGGGTGATTAAATGAATTCATAGAAAGTTGGTGGGGAGGATGAAAATAGAAGTAAAAATCAATACACTTTGACGAAAGACTGAAAAGGGAATTTTATCCCTAATTTTATAATTTTACAACACTTTTAACGAAAAAATAGGAAATAGGCTGACAAGCAAAAAAGGTCATCCGCTGTTTTCCCCGTAGTTTTACTACACTTTTACCCAAAATTAGGTTTCACAAGCAAGCAAAGTAAGTCCGGAGTCCGGTAGGGGGATGTATCCCCACTCATCCCCCACGTGGAACTGCCACTGTTCGCATTAAAATCTACAGCTAAGACACCAGTGACGGTTCCAAGAATTCTTGGTGGGGGATGCAATGAATTTCTGGGAAGTGAGAAACGAGAGAACGCCTGTCTTAAATCACGCGCTGAAAATGATACATTCACTATGAATCTAATCGCGCCGTGGCCGGGGTTTCGCCGGAAAACAGACATAAGAGCCGACATAAAGCCGTCACTTTTACCGTCTCGAAGTCATATAAGGCTTTCGCCGATGTCGTGCAGTGGCTGTCATATCTTCGTCTTAACTAGCAAGAACGATGAGAGTAACAGCGTCGGTCTACGACTAAATGTATAATATATAAATATCTGGTGTCTTTGCTGGAACTTAAGGTAGGTCCTATTTGCGGCTGTAAAGTCGTGGTTGCATTTTTAATGCAAGTCATTGTTCAAACGAAATTCAGGTGTCTTCAACTATCTTGAACGTAAAAGGACCAACAAACTGCTTACGAAACTAAATAGTAGCAGTAGTAGCAGTAGCAGCAACAGTAGTAATAGTATTATTATTATTATTATTATTATTATTATTATTATTATTATTATTATTATTATTATTATTATTACTACTAGTAGTAGTAGTAGTAGTAGTAGTAGTAGTAGTAGTAGTAGTAGTAGTAGTAGTAGTAGTAGTAGTAGTAGTAGTAGTAGTAGTAGTAGTAGTAATAATAATAATAGTAGTAGTAGTAGTAGTAGTAGTAGTAGTAGTAGTAGTAGTAGTAGTGGTTGTGGTAGTGGTAGTAGTAGTAGTGGTTCTAATAGACTTACCTGTCAATTTCTTGTTTTCTCTGCGGGAGGCCTCGCAGTCGTTCTGTGCATCGTCCAGTTGGGCTCTCAGTCGGTTCGATTCCTGCGCCTGAGTTCTGTTCTCGGCGTCCGATGACTTCAGCTGCGACTGGAGTTCGTCTATTCTCGACGCCGATTGGTCGATCGTCTTCTCCAGCTGACGATGTCTCTTCTCCCACTGGCAACTCTGCGAACGCGCCTTCAGTGAGACAGCATCAAACATTGCAACTTCACAAATCCACAAATCAAGGAATCAGCAATGATAAGAAAAAGAGACCGAGCTAAACAACTCTCGCGTATCAGAAAAAGACACGGAGTTCTTCTAGTCGTCGTCGTTGTTTGCTGACTTACTGTCTCTGCAAATGCGATGAGTTACAGAAAAGTAATAGAATTAGCCTGAATTTGATAAAGTGCAGAGCTGATAGAACTTTTAGAGCATAGTCAGACGTTGTTCGAATTGTAAAAAAAAGTCAATGAGAATATGACGGACGAGAGGTCGAAGGCATGGTTTGGGCGAGGCCTTGGTCTAAGGCTCCTTGAAATCAGGCCCCTGGACCTCAGGCCCCTGGACCTCTGGCCCTTGATCTCAGGCCCATTAATCTCAGGCCCCTGTACCTCAGGCCCTTGATCTCGGGCCTCTTCTTCCAATATGGGCGTGAGAGGATCGTGATTTCCTCGAGCGGCATCTACTTCTATTAGTCGGCTGATGACAATTCTCAGAATATACAGTAGCCATCTCGCAAAGTGTACCTAAGCAGAGACGGATTTACCGTTACGCTAACGGGGCTGCAGCCTAGAGCCCCCCAAATTTTAAGGGACCCAAATCACCAATTTTGAACATTCCTTGTTAGACAGCCTATACGTTTTACTGGAATAATAATTGGAAGGTCGCTGTGACCTGTAGGCCTACATGTTATGCTGCTTACAACCGTGTAAATTTGCCTGCTTAGCTTTTGCTATGGCAGTAAACGCAGCCTGGGTTTAGTCATCGATTGGACCCCTTTGCTGGAAACGACAGATCCGCCAATTTGACTTCAGAATTTGGCCCTGCGGGTCTCGTCGTCCCTAATGTCATATATTTTGGGGCCTCCAAAATAACTTAATCCGGACCTATGCGTAAGCATAATTCAGCAAAATATAATTATAATTTAAAAAATAATTATGAACTTCTACTACACCAGTTCTAATACCCAAAGGTATCAATAGATGGTACTTCAAATCTATCTGCAAATGACCGGATCACTCCAGAGTTCAGTCAGTGGGAAACAGCAAGACAGATTATAGAGGAAATGCTAATTGGAAGATATGTGTTTTAAGCCTAGATCTGAAAATACTGAGTTTATTGAAAGATCTGACTATCAGAGGGATAGAGTACCAGATTTCTTAGCCCAGAAATAGAAAAAGCTCTCTTGACAATCTCAGTGTTTGCTCTAGGTACATTTAACAACGAATCAGCAAACCTTCTTGTATGACAATATTTGGATGGTTTAACAGATGTTAAATATTCAGGCTGGCCAGACCGCAGTATATTGTGAAAACCAGGAGACGAGTTTTGAATACATTTCTCTGTTCTACCAACATCCAGTGTAACGTTCGAGGAACAGGTTTAATATGGCAATTTCAAATGTGAAGGAGTTACGATAAGAAAATATTAGGCATACTGCAGAATAATGACGATAAGAGAGATAAAGCAGCTATCTGGTGGACTGTTGACATTACTATATAGGACGATTTCGACCTTCTCAGCCTCTGCTATGATGTCCTCCATTTCTGTCTGCAGACGACATTTTGCTTTCTCGGCGCTGCCTGCTTTCGTCAGAGCCGCTTCCAGCTGGGCAAGAGTGTCCTGAATCTGGGCGTTCAGCTTGCGCTTGACATCCTCCACTTCCTGACTGGTCAGACCCGACATCCGAGCCTCGAGCTTCTTCTGGGAAGATGTCAGTTCCTCCTGCGCTTTGACGAGGAGTCGCTCCGCGTCCTCCCGCTGCCGTTCCGAGTCCTCCAACCGGTCCTTGAGGATCGTCACCTCGGCCGCCGTCGCCTTCAGGTCGGATTGTATTTTGGAACGGAGGCCCGACTCCCACTCGAGAGCGGAGTCGGATTCCGCCAGCCTCGTCGACAGCGTCTGGTTCGCTTTGCTCAGCTCTCGGATTCGACGTTCGGATTCCTCGAGACGCCCGGTCAGTTCGAGGAGTTCCGCTTGCACGAGGTCCTTCTGAGTCTTCAGTTCGGAGGTTTCCCTCTGCGACTGATCCAACCTCTCGGAGAACTCCGACAACGTCGTCTCCAGCTGCTTGCTCTGCTTTTCCACCAAACTCTGTTGTTTAAATGCTCATATACTATAATACAGTGTAAGTAAAAATTGTTATTTGACGGAAAATATTTTTCCGATAAATGTCTACTGATAAGTCAAAACAACTATGGTCAGCACATTATTTACCCTATAGAATACAGAGATCAATTCCAATTTGCACCGCATCTAAACTAGCTTTCCTGTTATCTTTATTCATTTTCCACCGCTATCTAAATTAATCGGACAAAACTAGTAAAGCGCAGTATACAAGTAGGTCTTATGCAGCGTTCACGCGCTCTATTATACATGTCTATACGTTAAGTACCTTGGCTTTGGAAATTGCGTCCAGTTGAGTGCGGAGTTCTTCCAGCTCACCTCTAATCTGATTCTTTTCCTTCTCGGTTCTGTACAACACCAACGACTACTGGTGCTCAGTATTCGACGCATAACAGTCACAGTTTGTGTAATACGCACGACGACGACAATACATCAACCAGTTAGACTAATCGGACTGAAAAAGCAGTGAGTGCCGGACTACCCACACCCAATATCAGTGGCGTATTTACCATTGGGCCATTTGGGCCATGGCCCCCCTCTTTGGTCTTGGCCTAGCCTGTCCTGACCCATTCATTCTGGCCAATCAAGTGCTGTAATTGTCCCACGTACGTACAGAAAGTTAATTCAAGTATATGCCTCTGGTTTTCTAATTAAATCATAATCTTAATTTTATAATCTTGTCACTCCAGCGTTGGGACTTATAAGAATTATTCAATGAGTTAAATTCAACGGGAATTCAAGGGGTTAAGCAACAGTTACAACACGTAGGAGTAAAGTCATGCATTACTGATAGAAAACAGAACACTGTTAGATTTACTTATTTATTAAGCAGTGTGACGTCACATCTATGATCTTGCGTAACTTACTCTTGGAGTAATCATTACTCCAAGAACCTACTAGCTTAGTTAGTGTTCATGATATTTTTAAAATGTCGCCTGGTCCACTTTCAAAGCGATTTCGTCAGACAACATTAGATTTTGAGTCTAAAACGCTTACATTTTCAGCCTAATATGCATACAGGGCTTAGTCACAGCCCACAGAATTCCATTTTTTTCTCCAATAAGGGTGGCTTGCACATGTTGATAAAAAGAACATAATCATGCATATTTTCAGAAAAAAATAATTTGGAAAATCTTAAAATGTCGCCAGCTTCAGAGGGGCGAAGCCCCCTGAGCCCCCACCAGGGGCTTTGCCCCTGGACCCCACTGGGGGCGTAGCCCCCAGACCCCATTATAGGCGAGCGCGAAGCGCGAGCATGGGCTGGCCCCCTTACCAAAATTCTAAATACGCCGCTGCCCAATATTCTCGATTCCCACTGGGGGTCTGATGACTAAAGACGGGCATTTCTAAACACCGTACGCGATCGAGTGGATGCGCAAATTCGGATTTCTTATTGTCGAATAATCGATTCGCCAGAAAATTAAAGAGGTTTATTTCGTAATAATTATTTCCTACTTGGCTTTGGCTTTGCCGATCTGGTCGAGTTGTTCGGACAGTTCGTTGACGGAGTCCTGCTGTTTCTTTCGGAAGGAATTCAGTTGAGCGTCGCTCTGATTCTGTGCTTCTTCCAACTCCCGTCTTAATCTTCTCAGCTCAACTTCTCTCTTATTGTTGACCTCGAGCTAGACATGTATTCATGCATCAAAGAAATATCAAGGACAAGGACGGTTCCACGACAATTCGTCTACAGACAATTCGTCTACAGACAATTCGTCTACAGACAATTCGTCTACCGACAGTACAGTGTAGGTCTACCACGATACCCTAACAATAACCCCACCCTTATAACTCTAACCCTAGCAATAACCTTAACCTAAACCCACCTTAACCTTAACCATAGCCCAGATATTTTAGTAGATCTACACCTACTGTTCGGTAGACGAAAAGTCTGTAGACGAATTGTCGTGATACCGACAAGGACAGGCAGTTTCTACATATAATAATCATCTTAGATTTATATTATCTTATTCAAATAATCCGCTTTTCAGAATATATAATAGATTGGGCTTCGAAATTTGCGCGTTTATGAACAGTGACCAGTGCGGTGGGGAAAAGGGCATAGAAATTACAGAACTGCTACTGCAAATCTTGAATTTTGGAACATTTCTATGCATTTACTTAAGAATGTTGAAACAGTTTAAAATGTTCAGAATTTATCTAACAACATTTTGTCAATTCGCTGTTCTTGACATATTGACAAAATCTTAGATGGGCAAACAGCAAAGGCGCTGAGATCGAAATCAGATGGCGTTTACGAGTTCAATTAACTCGCTCCCCAAAGAAACCAAAGCACAGACAGCTAAATCAAGACTTTAATATATATATATATATATATATATCGCTCTCTCTCTCTCTCATCCGAAAATCTGCGTTACATGAGGTCAAACAAGAGAAAATGACATCAATTTCTGTTCTTGTTTCAATTTAGCTAGTGTATATCAACTGTGAAGCGAGAAATAATGAGAGTAAATAGTATATTACAGAAATAATGAGAGTATCTATATAGTATAATACACAGATATATACAGGGGCGTCTTTACATGTAAAAATTCGGGCACAGTGCCCGGGGCCCCGCGCATCTTAGGGGCCCCGCACCGCGCGCAAACTACTTTTTTTTACGTAGGATTACCGTTTTTTGCTTGTCAACATTCAAAAACGTTGGAGATGACCTTTTTTGCTTGTCAACATTGATCTTCACGTCTAGGGCCCCGCAGGCAGCCAGGTGCCCGGGGCCCCGTACTGTTTAAAGACGCCCCTGGATATATATATATATATATATATATATATATATATATATATATATATAGAGAGAGAGAGAGAGAGAGAGAGAGAGAGAGAGAGAGAGAGAAAGAAAATCACATCGTATCTCACTATGATAATAAAATCTAAGTATAAGCATTAAAACGAATTAATAGTGTTATAAAATAAATTATAATATTATTCAGCATTTTAATATAATTAAATACTTATGTAGACCTCTAATTAATTATTACTATTATTATTATGCCAAGTGGGTGACTATCGTGACCTTAGCTTGCGTAGTTCCTTCCACTTCCTCCAGTCTTCTTTCGTCGTTCCGTTCGTCCAGTTTCCGTTGCAATTCCCAGCGTTGCTCTTCTGCCTAAGGAAGCGACATCAGCCGAGGATGGAACGACCACTAAGTCAATTAAGACCTCCCAACGTCGCCCATAAAAGGCGCCTTTCATCATGCGGCCAAGCACAGTGGGACGGTAAGAGAGCGTACACGGACTTCGCTTAATTAAGAATAATATCTACGTATCTTTCGCTCTAGGGCTACCCAGCTTAATGACTCTTTCCTGTTACCTATCCACAATTTGGACAAATGTCCGAAATACATATATACTGCATATATATACAGTGGCGTAGCCGAGGGGGAGGTTTCGGGGTTAAAACCCCCTCTTGGGCGCCGACGAAAATTTTTTTAAAATTATGTTTCCATGCATTTTTAATTTTCGGACGCGGTTTTGAGGGTCAAATCCTCCTTGGGGCTGCTGACCAAAACTTCTAAAGCGCCACGGGCGTCACGACCTTTTTATTGCTTGTCAGCATCTGAAAGAAAAATTGTTGAAGGAAAGGCATAGGATAGATACATAGGACGGCTTCTTTGTTGCTTGTCAAGATTTTTCGAAAGTTGGTTACGCGGTCAAAAGTCAAAACCAAAACTCCCTTCCGGAAATCCTGGCTACGCCACTATATATATATATATATATATATATATATATATATATATATATATATATTCCTGAAATAGACTATTGGAGTTCACTGCTTGGCCGGGATTCTGTCGTGTGGTTCTACTGCATCGATCTCTGATTTTTGATTTTGTTCTCCTTTGAACTGAATTTACAAAGTGTTCGACAGTTCACCTTTGTTCTTCCTACTCTTTCCAGTTCCACTTGTTCTTCGCGTTCGCCGACTGTGACCTGGAAAATATGGTACAATTCAATGTTAGCACTCAACTTGTAGTATTCCTGAATTATTGTCTGTAATTTTACACACGCAGACACACAAGCACACACGCACAAACAAGGAAATATAATTATTGTCAGTGATGGGTAATTGAATTTCTAATTCTAATTAATTACCTAATGAATTAGCTATCTGTTTAATTCTAATTCTAATCAATTACTTCAAAAAATTTGCTAATTCTAATTCTAATTCTAATGAATAGCTTGCTAATTGTAATTGAAAATAACAATTAGTTGCCTAATTAGCACACTCGCTTGTGTCAAGTGCTTTGGACCCACGATCCAAACTCAAGCGGATAGAGAGTGCTGAGGAAAGATATTTTGTTCAAGGACAAATTAAAGTTATTAAACTTCAAGTAGACTAAATTCAGTCTCAAAGCAGATAAGCAATACACCTTTTACACCAGCTATGGACCATGAGAAATCAGTCACACCTCAAATTAAGTCCCACAACGATCTACTTCGATATATGGAAGAACTTTACTGAAATCAACAGAAACTGAAGAGCTCCAAAGTTACTTAGATACTCCAACCAATATGAACACTAATTGTATATCTTTTTGGGAGGACCATAAATTGAACTTTCCCTGTTAATACCAGCTGCATTTGCAGCATCATATTATAACGGCCACATCTGCTGCTATTGAAAGATCATTTAGTGCAGCTGGATTTATTCTTAATGATAGGAGAAATCGAATAGATGATACTTTGTTTGAGTCACTTTTACTTGCAAAATACAATTCTGATATACTCTAGATTACGGAGGATGAAATTAATTTTTGTCGTTACATTAAAATGCATCGCAATTTTTAGTACTCCACTTCTAATTTCTAATTCTAATTAAATTAGAAGGTATCAAATTCTAATTCTAATTAATTAGTTGTATAAATTTGCTAATTCTAATTCTAATTCTAATTGTAAAGTTTTAACTAATTCTAATTCTAATTAATTAGATTAAAAAAGGCAATTACCCATCACTGATTATTGTGTACGCTAACAATCTTCCCTCAATATCTTGCAGAAAAATTCACGATGAGGATTAAAACGTTTGCCATAATTGAAGAAAGCAGGGGTGTCATTTGGGGGAGGGCTGAGGGGGCCGTGGCCTCCCCCAAGGAAATGAAAAAAGTAATTTATAATGTATTAATGTGCAAAATATCGCAAAAATTGCCAAAAATTTGCCAAAAATTTGCCAACAAATATTTAAAAAATTGCAAATTTGCCAAAATTGGCCCAAAAATTGCCCAAAATTTGACAAAGTTGCAAAAAATTTGCAAACAATTGCCTAAAATTTCCAAAAATTGCCTAAGCTTTGTAAGAACTGCCTAAAATTTGCAAAAAAATTGGCAAAAAATTATCTCGCTTTACCCAAGAAAAGTGTGAAATGACACTACTGGAAGAAAGGATGAACTCTTCTCACTCAATCTATTCAGCCGACCAATATAAACGGAATGCGTCAATTTGTTTATCATTCATCGAAAATGAATGTCAGTCTTGATTAAGAAGTGCTTCTATGTACTATGGCCAGTGGCGTAGCCAAGCTCTTTGAATAAGACACACCATCGCCTGTACTGCCGAAAACAGTAAAACAGTTTCTCAACAAATAACTTCCCTCTCCACACATAGAATTTTACATTTAATTTTTCTCAAATCTCACGACCAGTCTTGGTTCGAATAGGGACCCTACCCCCCACTCTCTCTCTCTATCTCTCTCTCTCGTGTCCTCATATAGATGCTTTGCTAATAAGGAATAACTGTGACAGATTAGGTTAACTGGTCACTGTCAGTTGATATCTTTGCATCACCTGCTGTTAATGCTATTGTTATTCTATTATTTCTCCATCTCGAATTCTCTGTAGGCCTACGCAGGAGTCTTGATCCAAAACAAATATTCATGGGGTCACATGTTCATCAATACTAAATTTCTCATTGGTGTGGCAACGTTCTAGTCAGAAGCGGTATTTGCGTTATTGACATGCACTGTAGTCTCGCACCGACACCTTGGATATGTATAATTCGATTTCCGCCTGCTTGTCATGCAGCGAGCAGCAAAAAGTGACAATCGAATGGAGATTATAAAGAAGCTCTGGATGACAGTTTCCGGATGTTGAAACTAGAGAATGACTCGGAACAGTGTTTTATCCAGACTCCAGGCCTTGGGGAGAATCGAGGCTTTCGGGGGGGGGAGGAGGAATCGACTTGGTTGGAGGAAAAGACACAGTTCAATGCAAACTTTGTGTAAGTACTAGCATTTTGGGGTTGAGGTTGGGGTTGGGGTGGGTAGGAGAAATCTCCCCTCCTAACAGGCCTGTATAAAATACTGACTCGGATTGACAGAGAACACGTAGGTCTATAATGTGGGAGCCGAAAGGTAAAGTCCCACGATTCTTTGTATTTATGTTGGTTTTAATGAAGAGGCGGAGAAGAAGAAGAAGCTAAAGGAGAAGAAAGAGAAGAAGAGAAGGAGAGGAGAAGAAGAAACGGAGGAAGAAGAAGAAGAAGGAAGAGAAGGAGAAGAAGAAGAAATGTAGGAGAAAAAAGAAGAAAATGAAGAAATGAAGAAGGAAGAAGAAGAAGAAGAAAGAGAAGTATGTCATCGGTGTCATTTCCCAAGTGCAACAGTTTCAGCGTATATCGAGCTATAGTTTTCGTCAGCGCTTTCTTTCCGGCCATGTATACGTAGACCGCGGCTGTGTTGCCGCTAGCGGCTAGACTGTCTCCCTGGTGGTCGGTCGGCATGCTGAACACGTCTCTATGCCCCATATAGTCAACGTTTCACACATCAGAACGCCTGCGTAACTCTTTTCAGCATACGTTTCGCCGAAGAAGAAGAAGAAGAAGAAGAAGAAGAAGAAGAAGAAGAAGAAGAGGAAGAAGAAGAAGACCTCGTTGACGCCTCTTTTTCGTCGTAAACAGGACGGAATTATCCGCGAGTGTAACCGAAGCAGCGTCGGTAGGAGTAAATAGAGTCATTTGTCGAATGATACGCCGAGGATAACAAGGAATTATGCTTATAGCCTTACAGACCCGACGCACACTGAATGGTCTGCCTAGGAAAATTTCACAGCTGCGTATTTCTGCTTATCATGGAAATAGATGACGAATGCACGGCGAATATGCATCAATGCATCATAATGTGAAGATATTTATATGGCCTACGATAAATTCTGTTTTGACTTTTATTTTACACATATAGGTGTCCAAATTGTTTCTATTATTATTATTATTATTATTATTATTATTATTATTATTATTATCATCATCATCATCATCATCATCATCATCATTATCATCATCATCATAACCAGTCTTCATTATCATCAGCAACACTATCATCACTATTGTTATTATTATTATTATTATTATTATTAGTAAGCTTAAACAGACATTTCGGCAAGTGCATGTAAGTGAGAAATAGCTGGTTATATGAGTGGATGCTTATTTAGTTCATTTTATCGCAAAATGTTTAAAATATATCTCACATGCAGTAGAAGTAACTGACTAACGAACTTCCGATAATTTATAATGTAAACTAGGTGTTTACCCGTCAAAAATGACGGAGGAGAGTGGCTGTTTTACCACCCGATTTCGTGCAAATGCAATAGGATTTTGCGCAATTTCCCTAACTCGCCGCCTTTTCCTTCAACCGAGTTAACGCCCATTCGCATGAATTTTCTGAAACTTGATAGTCAAGGTAAGTGTACTGATTTGGCAGTGTCGAACGACATGCAGTGCTTGATTCTCCTGTTTGCTGTGCTGCTTTTGCACGCCAAGCAACAGCCTGCTCCTCATTCTCACTTTATTGTCGCAAACCTCGTGAACGCTGGACTTTTTGTTTTGCACGGACGGTTGGAAAGAGGAATAAACAGTCTAAACAATGGTGCAAACCTCATCGTCTTAGCTCTTATATAGCCTGAGATATAGCAAATTAAAAAAAGTAGGAAACTAAAATTAAAATATTTAATGGAACAGAAATCGATTTAGGAATTCAGTCATGATCCAGAAATAGCATCAATGGGAATGGACATGATGCCTTCGCTGGATCATGTAATTTTGATCAGAATTCTCAGAATTCAAAACTTTCGCGAAATTCACCGATAATACTTATGTTCAAACATTAGGGTCATCGGGTTAGAATTGATAGATCTTTAGCAAATGTCAACCGATTTTCAAACGTTTTGGTTTATTTTGTTCCTCTGACATCCCTTTACAACTTTGCCGCTGACCAAAGTGGGGTTACCGCTGAAAATATTTTGCTAGGGGGCTATACAAATATTTTGTGGGAGATGGTGATATTTTAGGCCGTAAAGTGGACTCTGCCCCCATTTTTTTGTTTTGCACGGACGGTTAGAAAGAGGAATAAACAATCTAAACAATGGTGCAAACCTCATCTTTTTAGCTCCTACATAGCCTGAGATATAGCAAATTTAAAACGTTATAGCAATCATTTCTAAAGAACGCTTTTCCAAAAATTAAATCCCCAGTACGGTGACGACGTCTGAAAATTTAATCCCCACTTGAGGGGTTAAATTTTAAAAATAGGGTTTGAGGTTAGGAAGGAGTAAATATATATATAATAACGGGAGGCAGGGCATTGGGAGAGGGAAGGGAGATTTGGGAGGAGGAAAGTGGGTTGTACGGGTTTTCGGAGCAGCGTTGTGTAGGTTTGGGAACAGGGTTTGTGGCCGTAGGTTTGGGAACGGGGTTTGGGGCCGGTGGGGTAGGGCGGAGCGGTGATGGGTTGGGGCCGGGGCGATTAGGAAAGGGATGGTGAGAGGGAATGGGGGGTTGGGAGAAGGATGGTGAGAGGGAATGGGAACGGGGGATTGGGGCCTGTGGGGTAGGCAGGGCGGGTATGGGTTGGGGCCTGGGGCGATTGGGAGAGGTTTGGGGAGAGGGAAGGGGGGTTGAGAGAGGAAGGGGGTTGGGAGAAGAAAGGGTAACGGGGGTTTGGGGCCTGTAACGGGGGTTTAAGCTGCAATTAAGACGCTTCGTTAAACGCTCCGTTTTGATTAAACAATATTTGGTTGTCAATGGTAACAGCGTCTTGCAAAATCTGCCGTGTATCGTGACCGACAGACAGATTCGCCGGATTCGCCGGACATCGAGAATTATATAATAAGATAACATAGATTAGAATTATCGCTGTTAATACTCGTGCTATGTGAGACCTCTACAGTAGTGTGAAGAGTCGATGTTTTTTCTGAAGTCCTGTTATGAAATCGACTTCAGGAGACGAAGCGTAAGATTTGGCGGTTTAAATTTTCAATTCTGCTGCTGGCTGATAGAGTAGGAAGAACAGGGACGTAGCTAGGCATGGGCTCGGGAGCTTAAGGGAGGGGAGAGTGAATCTTGGGCTTCAGGCCCCAAATCTAAAATCCTGTCGGCAACCCTGGGGAAGGTGGAGGGGTTGGAGCCACACAAGCTGAAAAGAAAGAATAAGAGCAGAAGACTAGGGGCTGTCTGTGGAAATTCGCGATAGGCTTCTGACGGTTCGAGAAACAGTTGCGTAAGTCTTAATTAAACTGCCTCGCACGTGTTGCCGTTCTCAGACGGCCTCAGCGTCGTCCTGTCTCGGGTTTGCTGAACTGCCCGCTAGGCCTTCTACTGTATACTAATGCCGAGCTATTTTTCGACGCCTTGAGGCTAATATGCTAGACGGCAGCTAGAGCTTATCTGTTGGCCCAGAAGCCTTTACGAAGGAAACGCACGCTGGAAACATGCACGGAATGAAAAAAGAAGCAAGAAAGCAAAGAAGAGGCAGAATACACCAGAGCCACTGCGCGAGAACATTGAGAGCCTTCTTCCAATGAAACGACTTCAAAAGCCAGACTTTGTTTGCATTTCCTCCGATGAATGACTCAAACCGAGTAAATGCAAACTGCAATAATTATTTTTTATGTCGAGAAGGAAAGTGTGCAAATTGTATGGATTCGAGAAGAATAATGCGATCGGAGAAATCTATTTACCAAATTGAAGAAAATGGCGCGGACGGAAACGGAAGTCAACTGACAGTTGCATTGCTGGATGGAATGCAACGAATGACTCAGCATCAGTGGCGGTTCCAGGATTTCTTGGTGGGGGGATGAAATGAATTCATAGGAAGTTGGCGGGGGGATGAAAAGAGAAGGAAAAATCAATAAATTTTGCCGAAAAATGCTGACAATGGAGAATTTTACTCCTAAATTTACTACACTTTCACCGAAAAACTAGGTTGACAAACCAAAAAAGTCATCCGCAGTTTTCCCCGTAGTTTTACTAGACTTTTACCCAAAAATAGGGCTCACACGCAGGAAAAAGTCCGGTGGAGGGGATGCATCCCCACTCATCCTCTACGTGGAACCGCCACTGCTCAGCATGGCAGCACTGTTGCCCTGGGAGCAATCTGCCAGATTTATAAATAGACCTATCAATTGAGAGATGGAGTTAGGAAATAGGAATGCAGGAATGTCGAATGGCTATTGTCCTGTTGTTGTTCAATCTATCTAAAGAGTCAGTGGGACTCGAATTGCTTCCAGACCAAACTTTTCTTCTGCAACGTTACCATTCAGAAGGGCTCAGTCTAGACCTGTGCGCCGCCGCCGCCGGCAATACAGGATCGGCGCGCCGCCGCCTCCGAGAGAATATCGGCGTGACGCCGGCGTCCCTAGGGTGAAATTATTTCTTTCATATAACCAGAGTAGACCAACACTGTTGTAATACGTGGACAGAAATGTCTTCACCATATAGGCAACACTAGCTAGGCCTAACTCAAAACACACGTTACTTATTTACTTCGCTTCATTCGTCTGTCGGATGGCGTCCTCTATTGTTTAGGCCTGCATTCTGCAAAATGGCTGAAAGAAAAGCGTTTTCTATGAAAATTACGCTAAGACCAAAAAAGATGCTAAAATGATGCTAAAATTAACTGTGTACAGTTAACTACACGAGCAGTGAACCTATGCATCGTAACTGAGAGCGTTTTTTTGTTTAAGTGCTCTTAGTTTAGTTTAAAATTAATCTTCTTAGTCTGATGTCAGCAGTGCTTTGTTTTCTAAGTTGGCACATAAACTTTTAAACAGTCTTCATTTATGGTCAATTATGGGTATATAATGAAGCAATATAATTTTATAAGCAGAGCCGTAGCTAGGGGCGGGGCAAGCTGCCCCGGGCGCCGTCTTAGTGGGGGACACATTTTGGACATATTTTTAAAACTTTTTACACCACCCCTATCCACTTCTTGCGGCGTAAAATACAGAAACTACAGATAAGTAAAAAAGGTCATCACCGGTTTTGGGGCTGCTAGAGGCTATAGATTGCTATGTCGTGAAATCTCAGATAGGAAAAACAAGGTCATCACCGGAATGAGGGGCGCAAAATTTGTACCTTGCCCGGGCACCGAATACTCTAGCTACGGCTCTGTTGGTAAGATGTTTCTTAAACTGAATAATTTTATTTTTATTGTGTATTATAAGTTTGTAACGTTGTTTTCAAATGAACCGGGTGACACAAAACATGAGAAGTGAACAAAAACGACAATATCATATGGTATCCTTTGTAGTCACACGTATTGTACTGTATTAACCGTTTGTACGCCGCCGCCGCCGACGCCGCCAATGAAGTCCACGCCGCCGCCGCCGATAAAATTGGTTCGGCGTGCCGCCGCCGCCGCCGGTGATAGAGCGGTCAAACGCCGCCGACGACCCTCAGAGCGTCGGCTCACAGGTCTCAGCCCCTTGAGGAAATCAAACACGCACATAGGACATCCGCCAATTGAGTGTGGACAAGTGAGAAGATGCGGAGAATTACATGGGTAGATTAGGGTCACTGATGAAAACTCGGCCATGCAAACTGATCATACAAACAAATAGACATGCATACAGGATGACAGACAGGACAGAGGAAATGCCTGCCTGCCAGCCAGACATAAAGGCAATTAGGCATACAGACAGAAATCGAGTAAGACTAACTATGCCAAGGCACTTGCAGAATGAATTTACCAATGTGACATCGAGATTTTTCTATTCAAAATAAAACATTGTATTAACATTGATACTGTAGGTCTAAAACTTGCCAACAGATCTTTGATGTTTTTCTGCAACTGGGAGACCAGTTTTCTCTCTTCTTCCAACTGCTCACTTAGGATACTGACGTCCATTGCTCTGCAGAATTTTCACTCTCTGAGAATTGAAAGGAACCCGAAACTATTCGCTGTCGAAAGCAAAACGTATACGCTGAAGCATTCGTTATAATGGTTAACGCAATGGGACAAATTGCGTATAAATTACGTCAATAGACGTTGCTGATTACTTTATCGTTGTTGTGACTGAAAATAAAGACGGAGACGTTAAAACACAAGTCACAGTGACATAGAACAAATTAAATTCTGCAAATGCGCTCTTCTCTATTCATCATCGCCATCATCATCATCATCATGATCATCATCATCATCACCGCCAATACTGCCACCACCACCACCACCACCACCATCATCATCATTATCATCATCACCATCACTATCATCACCACCATCGCCGCCGCCGCCACCACCATCACCGTCGTCGTCGTAGTCGTGATCGTCATCATCACCACCACCACCACCACTGCAACCATCACCACCACCACCGCCACCACCACCATCATCATCATCATCATCACCATCACCGCCACCACTACCACCACCACCACCACTACCACTACTACCACCATCATCATCATCATCGTCATCATCATCAGCAGCAGCATCATTTTGTGTTTCTGCCTGCATGGCGGCAATAGTTAGATACGAACACATTCCATGCGTTCTCTTCCCTATTACTTTTAAAAATCCATAACAATATTATTATTATCATTTGAATATTGCTAACTCTATAGATAAGAGCTTTATTTCTAATTGTAAAGGTGTCTTTTGAATTCCAGGTAACTGTGTTTCGATTAATAACAGTTGATTTATAATGACAATAACGATAATTTTCTGTAGATAAAAATCCGACATCAGCCATGCATTGATTGGCTTCTTACTTGAAAGTTATTGTATACACAACATCTGTGCGGACTCCCAACTATAAATAGCGTCGCTCAAGAAACGTGTTCTGTTAAACAAGCCTTTGTCTACCAGACAACCATAATAGAAGAACAGTTTAACTTACACGATGAGAAGTGTCCGAACGACGCCACCAAAAATCCGGGTCCTGTCCGAGCTTTGCACTCAACGGAGGAAGGAGGGACGAAAGCAACGAAGTGCCGTTCTACAGAAGGCAACCCTTTGGTATTCTCAGAGTCAGAGAGAGAGAGAGAGAGAGAGAGAGAGAGAGAGAGAGAGAGAGAGAGAGACTCACTACAGAGGCAAAAGACCTCGTCAGTCAGTCGTCAGTTCGCGCGACGATCGAACCGTATTGCTATAGTCGCTTTTGAACCGACAGACAGAGAGAAGCCCAGCTTCTGCACGGAATTTGGAAGCTCTCTATAAAAGACACATCTCGTAGAGAGAGAGAGAGAGAGAGAGAGAGAGCCAGGCAACAGTTTTTCTAAGCGCTTCTCTGACTACGCCTTCGTCTCTTCTAATCACTTCCAGTCTGAATTTTCAAGAGGTATTCGTTCGTCAGGTCTAATACATCTTTCCCTGTCTTTCTCTCCTCTTCTTAGCTGCAAAGGCCGTTTGGTTCCAAGGCAACCAGTTTCTTTGCTATTAACTCCTCCCCTCCTCCCCCGTCCTCCTCCTTCTTCTTCTTCTTCTTCTTCTTCTTCTTCTTCTTCTTCTTCTCCTCCTGCATCGTTTGTAGCAAAACATCAGCGTGCATCAGTGGTTTTCACACAGGCTTACTTAGCCTCCTAAAACCACTTAAAATCACATTACTACTACTACTACTACTACTACTACTACTACTACTACTACTACTACTACTACTACTACTACTACTACTACTACTACTACTACTACTACTACTACTACTACTACTACTACTACTACATTATTATTATTATTACTACTACTACTACTACTACTACTACTACTACTACTACTACTACTACTACTACTACTACTAGCTGAGCATTCACATTTGAATATCAACTAGAACTGTTACAGTCCTCTGAAGTCTACACAAAATCTGGATACATATAGAACACGGAGCTCCTCCTATCCTTATGCACGGCTGTCGATGTTTAAGACGGGAAGGGACGGGGAGAAAGAAAATCTGGGGGCAGTTGGCATGCACACAAATTATAATTTAGTGATGGTTAATTTTTTTCGTCGCTGCCATGATCGACCTAAGTAGTGGTGTGTATGTGTGTGTGTATGTGTGTGTATGTGTATTTGTGGGTGTGTAGAACGACTGCACTGCGGATATGTTCTACTCGTTACGAGAAAATAATTGCGTCAGCAGCAGTGGCGGCTGCAGGATTTGGCAAGTGGGGAGGAGTGGCAACTTCTAAGCATGGGTCCAAATATATTTTTTCTACAAATCAGCACATGCAGGAAGAAAATCACAATCGATGGAGGCCAGGCATTCAATAGTGGCACGGGTCCCCCCCCCCGGGTCCCTCTGGACCCGCCTCTTGTCAGCAGAGGTTTCCTGAAATCAGTTAAATGCAATCGACAAATGTCGCTGGAGAGAGAGAGAGAGAGAGAGAGAGAGAGAGAGAGAGAGAGAGAGAGAGAGAGAGATACAGAGAGACAGAGAGACAGAGACAGAGAGAGAAGAGAGAGACAGAGAGAGAGAGAGAGAGGCAGAGACAGAGACAGAGACAGAAGTCTGATGTGGGATTCTGTTCAGTTCTTGAGGGCCAGTGGTCGATTGAAGCAGGTGTTTAAACGTGCACAGATAATCACATATAACATGAATTATATCACAAAGCAAAGGCATTCTGCAACATAAAGTACGTGTCTCCGAATAGACGATACTTTGTATCGAGTACCCAGGAACAACGCTGACTCATTGCTTATGAGTTGACCAAGTAAAGGGCAAAATATAAACGACTGGCATGTCCACGTAAACGTATATACATGTACAGTATACATGTACAGTTGTACACATACTGCATATATACGGTAGAACTTCGTTATCACGTACTAAGCGGGTCTGTAAGATTTAATATGTTATATTAGAGATACGTCATACCCAATGCCATACAATACGGCAGCACACCAAATGGGACAGTTCATTGCAGTACGTTGTAACCGAGCATACGCTATAACCGAGTACGTTCTATCGAATTTCTACTGTAGGCTATATACTGCATCTATGTGATATGTATATATACATTGTATATATATATATACACATATATGTGTGTATATATATAATGTGTGTATACTGTATGTACGGTACAGATGGCACTGAAGCTGGAATAGCGGCGCGTGTTTCCGTGAGTGTGAAATGGCGCCGGCATCCAACAGCCGGCGAAATGTAGGTGGGATAAGTGAGGAAGGGGATGATCAGCGCTGCTCATCGTCTCCATTCCCCTAATTGTGCTGCGGACGGACGGACGGACGAGCGAATGCCCTCGGCCCCGGGCGTCACCGGTCCCCGGGTCCCAGTGTGCGGTGCGCGCGGTGCATTCCGGGTGTCGACCTCGGGGCTTTGACGTCGTCTTTAAAATGCGTCCTAGACTGCTGCACTATTTTGAGAGCACTGCACAGTTACCTTTCACGGATCGCTTTCTCGGATCCATTAGTTGACATCAACCCCGGCTATTATAATCTCCGTGAATTCTGTGTTTTTTTTCTATTATAATCTCTGTGAATTCTGTGTTTTTTCTATTATAATCTCCGTGAATTCTGTGTTTTTTCTATTATAATCTCCGTGAATTCTGTGTTTTTTCTATTATAATCTCCGTGAATTCTGTGTTTTTTCTATTATAATCTCCGTGAATTCTGTGTTTTTTCTATTATAATCTCCGTGAATTCTGTTTTTTTTTCTATTATAATCTCCGTGAATTCTGTGTTTTTTTCTATTATAATCTCCGTGAATTCTGTGTGTTTTCTATTATAATCTCCGTGAATCCTGTGTTTTTTCTATTATAATCTCCGTGAATTCTGTGTTTTTTCTATTATAATCTCCGTGAATCCTGTGTGTTTTCTATTATAATCTCCGTGAATTCTGTGTTTTTTCTATTATAATCTCCGTGAATTCTGTGTTTTTTCTATTATAATCTCCGTGAATTCTGTGTGTTTTCTATTATAATCTCCGTGAATTCTGTGTTTTTTCTATTATAATCTCCGTGAATTCTGTGTTTTTTTCTATTATAATCTCCGTGAATTCTGTGTGTTTTCTATTATAATCTCCGTGAATCCTGTGTTTTTTCTATTATAATCTCCGTGAATTCTGTGTGTTTTCTATTATAATCTCCGTGAATTCTGTGTGTTTTCTATTATAATCTCCGTGAATCCTGTGTTTTCTATTATAGTCGTCTCCGCGAATCCAGTGTTTTCTGCATCCCAGACAGAGCGTCAATATGGACGTCATGTGTTCGTTATTAGCAAGCATAATGTCGCCGTAAGTCGTTGCTGCAAAATTTTGATGAGCCCGATTCGCTGGAAATCAAAGTGTAAAATATTCATAGATTGCATTCACCACAAGTGATCGGTTGACAGCCTGCAGAAGCTTTTTCTTACATAAAAACACCCAAACCCAGTCACCATAAACCCTCGTTAATTCACGTTAAGCCAAACGAACTCATTTTCAGCACACTATTTATGCAGGCATGCATAGGCCCTACATGTATACTTTTAAATATAAAAAGCAGCATAAGGCCACACTTACATGCAATATTAAAGGTAGAAGGCGAAGACGTCTGCGGACTCAGCACCCGTACGGAGAACCGAAGGGTCAGCGCCTTCGGTTTTACATGGCAATGGCTGAATGAGGGCGGTTGCCAGCCTTTCCCTCGCCGCCTTTCCTTCCACCGAGTTAACACCCAATGTACTCATTGACGGCTGAGTCAACAGGGATGCTTGGGACAGAAACAACCGAAATGTTTCTGCAGTGACCGGGACTTGAACCGCGGACCTCAAGATTGGCGGACCAGTGCGCTAACCACTGCTCCACCGATTATCCCCACCCTCTACACCAGCGGTTCTCAACATTTATAGTGCCGCGACCCCTTCAAATCAATTCCTCATGATGTGGCGACCCCCAACCGTATAATCACTTTTGTTCATAATGTAAACTGTTAAAAAGTCATAATAATTCTACAACAATTAAAATGTTTGAAATCATTCTAATTCAATTGTCTGCAATGCCTATCCTCGAATGGCAATTATTCTAGTTTTTAAAAAACCTAGTAACTACCAATGAGAAAATGTTGTGCAATTATAAGTTTTGCGCATCAAAAAAGAGACAACCCCATATTTTCGAAGGTTTCAGGCGACCCCTGGCAAATCGTCATTCGACCCCCTTCGGGGTCGCGACCCACAGGTTGAGAACCGCTGCTCTACACAATACATACCCGGACTTAACGAGCGTTGCATATATTGTAAGAATGCTTGGAGTCTCTTGCCTCAAATTATAGCCTACGTGTCAAAAACTGTTCAATCTTTGCATATCCGTCAATGTCCATTGCCTTAAAGAGATTCACAGTTTGTTAGACAACGTTAATGCTAAAAGACGTTTAATATTATGGAGGAAAATATTGTGGGGAACTGTTTGCAATTTAGTATTTTTGTCATTTAATATGCTACATGAGCCATCCAGAATTTTCTCTGTTTCTTTTTTAATCGCAGATACAAAGTAGGGTACAAGACATTGTTAGTGAAAACATATACAGGCTATTTAGACATAACATCCGTAAATCTATTCAGATGCTTAGAGTAATGAGTTTCGGCCAGGGCTATTTTACACCCCCTAAAACTCCCAACACACGTCTCCCCAATCTGAGTCCGGGATGACCTTTTTCTGCTTGTCAGACTTTTTCGGCAGGAGACCCCTAAAATATGCCGACACCCCCAAATGGATAATCCGAGAAATAAGCCTGGTTTCGGCTTCTAGAAATCGCTAGGTCATAGAAATTCGACATGTCTTGGGAAATGCAGTAAATGTCTCGTAGCGTAAGCACATAATACGATTATAATAATAATGTGATTTAAAGTGGTCTAGGAGGCAAAGTTAGCCTTTGCAAAAACCACCATAGATTATAGTTGTCCGCCTTCTAAGTCCTCCTCTGAGATCTGCTTTCGTTACGTTCAGCCGATGGCAACTCTTTCACAGTCTGTCTTTGTCTCTCTGTCTGCCTGTCTCTCTCTCTTTGTCTCTCTCTCTCTCTCTCTCTCTCTCTCTCTCTCTCTCTCTCTCTCTCTCTCTCTCTGAGATGCGGTCGAACGACCATAAATGAAAACGACTGCTAGTTGGCTACTCACCGACCGAGACTCACACATCTTCGCGACAGCAGATATCTGACGGAAATCGGCGATTTCCATAATTTTCGTACATACCCATATAAGCTCTCCTGGAAGATAAAAATGCTTGCAAATCTTACGCCGTCGAGAGCGCTTGATTGCATAGTTAACCGCCGCGGCAAGCGGGCAGGACACAAAGCGTCGCAGCCGAATAATCGAATGGAATCCATCTGTCAGACGTTTTTTATGAATCTCTCAGAATGCAAAGCTAATGAGTTTGGTGTCCTGTGTTTCGAAGTATCGACCTAAAACTTGACGACTGCGAAAGTTGCTGCTGTTTGTCTCTAGCAAAGCTTGAAACGGGATTGATTTAAAGGAAAGTAACAGCCCCAATTGGAATTCATCACGACGCCTGGCTTCAAGTCCGAAAGAGCATCCAGTAGTACTCGCATTCGAGAGGATTTTTCGATGCATTAATGGCGATTTTTCGTCGACGGCAACACACGCTTGTGACAAATTCCAGCACAGCCAAAGAACTTACGACAAAAGTACGCCGCAAAGCAGTTGAATAGCATTTAATTCGTTTCTGTCGTGACCGCAGTTGAATATGTTGTGAATCAGTTGAAGTCCAAAGTCGCTACCACATAAAGCGAAGAAGAAGAAGAAGAAGAAGAAGAAGAAGAAGAAGAAGAAGAAGAAGAAGGAGGAGAAGAAGAATGAGAAGAAGAAGAAGAAGAAGAGCTAGGTTTGATCGTAGGCGACGACGGAAAGCGAGAGGTCGCGCGACACTTCCTTCCTCTCTCGAACGCTTCGGCGACTGAGAAGCAGCCGGCGACACTCTTTGCGAAACCGCTTCGACGTCGAGAAGTAGACGACGATTTTGCTGCTGCAGAAGGCGTACACGCAGCAGTCGACGACCGTCTGCGCCAGCGCGTCCTTGGCGAGAAACTCGCCCGTCGACGTCTCGACGAGGTCGTACTTCTCGACGACGAAAACGAAAACGATTCGAACGAAACTCGGCAGCGTCAGGACGAGACAGAGAAGGCAGAGCGCCAAGAACGTAACGACCAGGTCCTCTACGGCGTCCGGGTCGATCAGGTACCGTCGGCACCACTGTCGACCGGCGCTGACCTCGCCGCCGTCGCCGCCGCCGCGTCGCTGACGGACGTAGGACCGGAACATCAGGACGGAGCAGACGGCGAGGTATCCGGCCGGAAGGACTTCGCCGACCGCCATGCCGACGACCGGCAACAGTTGCTGTTGGAGGAACTCGCTCTGCTGGTTTCCGTTGGCGTACGTACAGCGCACCGACGACGACGAATCGAGTTCGAACGAAGACTTCGCTGACCAGTTCGTACGTCCAGAAATAGTGGATGTTGAGGCAGACGAGCAGAACCGTTATGAACATGATGATTGCCTTTGCGCGAGACACGGTGCAGCGTCTTGGTACGCTGCTTAATAGAAAAAAAACGGCGTATCAGACACATCGGATCGTGTAGGCACTTATACTCTGCTGCGTAGACTGTCATTTAGACTGACATTTATATCCGTGTCCGGATAGAAAGACAGAGGACCAACTCTATTTTCACTGTAACTTTAAGAAAATTTGGCCGATTTCTATAAAAATGTTGATGTTTTACGTGGAACTGAATTCGAAATCATGGGATATAAAACCGAACCTTTATGTACCTGACATCTAGATATTTTTGACGTAATGTAAGGCGTGCTCGTTACACCGTTGAAGACTCCTGCTGTCATAACATTCGAACTGCAGTCACCAAACTCATCACGTTTGAACCCGGTGGAATACTCTGTGTGGGGTATTCTACAGGAAAGGGTCTACCTGTCAAGCACTTTCAATCTGAAACAACTGAAGCAGAGATTGGTGAGTGAGTGAGTGAGTGAGTGAGTGAGTAAGTGGACAAAATGCTCGGGGTCACAGCAGCAATTCGTCAGTGGCGTCGACGTCTGAAATCTTGTGTCTATTCTGGCGGTGGACTTTTTGAATATTCATTGTATACGTTTTCAGATAATGTTTGTATCTGTCTGAACCCAATTTATTCCTGTCTCAAACTGCAAATTTTTATAGAAATCGGTCAAGCTTTCTTAAAGCTATTGTAAAGATAGAGTTGGTCCCATTTTATCCGGACACAGCGTATATCATAATTTAGAATATCTATTTCACAGTTCGATAAACTTCGTTTAATAATTGAAACACCGTATAAGTTTTAGATGTTTAATTAATAAAAGGAACAATAGTAAGTCGAAGTAAAGAGATCCATCCAGTGCAAAACTAAAACTGTGTTAGATGTTATAGTATGGCCTCATCCTCAAAAACGAGCAACAAAGGTAGTTTACTGATGCCACTAAATAGGCTAAGAAAAAAGACCTAAATATTGTGGATTGACAACATTATAAGGAGAAGAGAGAGAGAATGTTTAAAATATAGCCATAGCGTGATTTAAAGTGATTTAGGAGGCGGTTTAAAGTGGCTTAGGAGGTTTAAAGTGGCTTAGGAGGTTTAAAGTGGCTTATGACGCATTACTGCTTCTGTGAAAGCCACTAGGTGCGCTAACTGGACCTGAACTTCGCTCCGTCAGCCTACCGCTCCAGCGCCTAACCCACTCTGCCATCTTCCGCCCCATAGAAACATGGAAAATAATGACTGGCAAAGTGTAACTGTGCCACGCAAGTGATTCTTTACATCAGCACACTACAGCAGCACAAGAGGTCACAAATGCAAATCCTTAAAGAATAGGGTGGGTCCTTCTCGAATGCAACGGTTGTAGACAAGTGGAACAGTTTGGACGAAAAGGCAGTAACAGTTGAAACAACAAATGGATTCACGAATAATAATTATCTAGGAAAACTGGGTTATGGGGAAATGTTCAGAGTAATTATAGTAATTTTCACACACACAGGCTAACACAGCTCCTAAACCACTTACAAAACAGGTTGTTATTATTGCAAAACGTAAATAATAGGAACACACACTTAATTGATCCAGCAACGCATCACCGACATGTCACCACATGACGTTCCTTTGTAAAGCATCCTTGACCTTGCTATGCTATATGTTACGGCGCTATATAAATTGTCATGAACAATAACAATGACATCAAGCTTCCATTGATTCGTATTTATCTGCTACCGACCGGACAAATAGGTCCAAGTGGTCATTGCAATTGTAGAGATGCGGTCAACTTCCTTGTTATATAGATGCCATGGCTAACAGAGTCTACACATTGTGCGTTGCTGAAACATGCAGCGCTAATGATCAGAATTCGATTATTGTGCCGAACTGCTCTGCGACATTGTCGGCATGCGATAATTTCGCGACATGTTTATGGATATTTGGCGACCGAACCCGGCCGCTTTCGCGTGGCCGGACGAGTCTAGAACCGCTGCCGCCGTTATGAACATGATGATTGTCTTTGTGCTGGACACGGTACATCGTCTTGGTACGCTGTTTAATACAAAAAGAGCGTAACAGATACATCAGATCGAGCAGACACTTATTCTGTTGGGTAGACTGACTTCAGTACACCGTATCCTGATAAAAAGGAAGGGTCAACCTGTGAGACTCGGTTGGATGGGTAGCGTGTCCTTTTCACGTTCAACTTCTTGACAATAATTATACGAACTTACGAAGACGCGGGCTGTCGGGAAAACGATATACTGACGATGACCGTTCTATAACATTGCTCATCTGACGTTTAAATTTCTGGGTTCGGTCTCATTAGGGGGTACTTTATTTCCTTTTTCTTATCGCTGGCTATCGCTTGGTCTCGGCGCCTTTGGTGATTTTCATGCGAGTTTTCGGTGGTAGAATTATTGCACATCTTTCTATTGCGTCTTTTCATTCTTTCATTACCGCACTTAGAGATTTCGTTCTCTTACACACGGGCGGAAGCGTCTCTCTTCCTCTGCGACTCAAAGTCATATAGTAATATTAATACGGCACGTATATTTGTTTCATCATAAAACAAATATACGTTCCATAACTTTCATCGCAGCCTCAATTCGCTCACTGTCTGGTGGGCGCCGTGACTCCGTCGTATCCAGCTATTTCACCAACTAACAACTCCGCTTCTTTGATTTATTTATTCACAGAGCAGGAAATAATGGCAATAGCATTAATCAAATGAAAACATTTCTCACTGGACAGTCTCTGAGCAGCTACATTACCAGCGCCT